>VXAB01002902.1:591396-689977 GCA_013399175.1 Odontophorus gujanensis
CTGGCTCAAGATTAAAGATCTGGCCTTAAGCTCAAGAAGAGAAGTTTAATTTATGATATTCCTTGTGCAGAAAGCACATATTAATGCATATACAGGGATAAGTAATGTATTCTGCTGCATTACTTTAGCATATGATTAAATTCACCTTAAGGCTTTACAGACAGTATGGTAAACACCATCAACATTCATATGTGACTTTTTCATCACCACTAAACAAAACCCAAAGCTGAAGCGATCGGTAGTGAAATCTTTTTGTAAAATTGCTAACACCATTTCAAATATTACATTAAATATATATATATTTAATTTCTTACATGTAGCTTTTTTGTACAAATTGCAGTAAGTCAGAAAGTAAGTCTTTTGTTTGCCCCTAGTATTTTTAAGTATACAGAAAATACACATAATGCTCTGAGCAAGAACTGTGTAGCCCAGTTTTGTATGATACAGCAAATGTATCTTGAAAGAAGCATCTGAATATATTTGTATAAATGGCTGACTTCACCATGAACTGAAACGTGACAGAGTTATGATCTTCAAATCCTGTGTTTCCCTTCCTTCAAGTGCAGCTCTCTTGAGCTCTTTATGTCAGAATTGATAGATAGAGCCAGAAAACAAGATCAGAGTAATTTCTGTACCAGCTACCCCATTTAACATAAAGAGAGACTCTCTTAAATGACAAAGAAAGAGAAATGGACATCAAATTTATGTCCTTCAGGTGCTAGTTCAGCCAGTGACTTCTAATAGAGATATTTTCTCTATATATAGAGGGCATTCGCTATTTAAAACTGTTCTTTAAGGAGGCTAGAGTTTGCTAAACAGCAGACCATTTGCTTTACGCCTCCAAAAAAAAAAAGTTTAAAATCCTGTCTTTTTTTCTTTTTTTTTCCCAATTCTCCCAAAGGCTGTTCTAGAGAGTGCATTTATTTCTGTTTAGAAATCCTATGTTAACAATTGCATCACATTAGGCATGTAAGTGCCTGTTAAAAACAGCTACCACCATCCTGCAATCACTGGTCCATCCATTACGGTTTTCAGCTGTGTTAATACCACAGTGTGGAACATTACTATAGAGCGCAACATTTCTGTGTGGGAGCAGATGGGGCTCAGTGCTGCACATTTTCTGTTCTGAAGTGGATTTCTGAGATCAGTCTGCTCTCTCTGGCGCAAATCACAAGTGACCTGTATAAATGAAAAGCCTGGATGCAAAAACTGTGCAAAGAGCAGAGACTAGAGGGACAGGACTGCTAGAGAACATCCAAAGGAAGACTGTGAAGATGGTGAAGGGTCTGGAGGGCAAGGCATATGAGGAGAGACTGAGACCTATGGATTGCTCAACCCAGAGCAGAGGAGCTGAGGGGAGGCCTGATGGCGGCTGCAGCTCTCACAGGGAGCGGAGGACAGCGGTGAGCTCTGCTCTGTGTGACAGCGACAGGGCCCGAGGGAACGGCATGGAGCTGTGTCAGGGGAGGGGAAAGAAAAGGTCCCTCATCAGCAATGGGGCATAGAACAGGCTCCCGACGGCACTGGGCACGGCCTCAGTTCCAAGGAGCATTTGGGCAATGCCTTCAAACATAGGGTTTGAATTTTGAGTGGTCCCGGGTGGAGTCAGGAGTTGGACTGAACAATCTTGGGTCCCTTCTAGCTAGAGATATTCTGTGATTCTATATCCA
Source organism: Odontophorus gujanensis (assembly GCA_013399175.1). Lineage (NCBI taxonomy): Eukaryota > Metazoa > Chordata > Aves > Galliformes > Odontophoridae > Odontophorus > Odontophorus gujanensis. The sequence continues at coordinate 593,067 of VXAB01002902.1, forward strand.
TATGAGCCTTTGATACTGAGGTGAAAAACTTCATTCCTATTGATTCATCCCACATTATTAGATTCTTTTTCAGTTATACTGATTGAACAGATTTTTTTTTTTCATATAGATTAATTGGAAGAGCTGTTTATTATTTCTTCTGCTTTGATTAGCATTTGAGAGACATTTGATTATGATAAAGTGTTATTAAATCCATCACAGAAAATTCAAAATCTGGCATTTTCTAATGTGTGAATCAGATGGGAATTAACTTTTGAGTATACTATAACAGACAGTGTGTTTCTAATATTAATCTGATATGGCTGTGGATACCAGTTCAGCACATACCTCTTTTCACATCAGTCGATTTGCATAAATTCAGCCAGAGCAAAATCAGGCCTTTATCAATTGCCTTACAAAGGGCATAAGGGCTGAGGCTTTTTCCAGATGACTATTTCAAGCATGAACTATGGTGCTCAGGTTAGCCTCTTCTCTGGAGGTATACAAAATCTGCCTGGACAATTTCCTGTTTAAACTACTATATGGAACCGACTTTAGTAGATGATATTCAGAGGTCCCTTCCAATTCCTATAATTCTGTGTTAAAATTGAGTCTGTGGAAACACATAGAGCATTAAAGCAGTAACTGTAGCACAGAACAATGGAAAAGCAAAAACACAACTATCAGGTTGCTTGTTTGGACACATGCCTGAGAAATGCCTAATGCCATCATATCACAAAAATTTAAGTAGCAAAACCCTACACTAAATGAAAGCACAAGAAACATCTAGCATCAGTTTCAGTAACTACTGTTGCTGTACAAACATATACATGCCAAAACACACAAGTTATTTAGGCAACATTACCCTCAAGATACCATTTTAGTCCTAAAGGTACTCCTACACTTGAAAACTGATACATCAACACTAAAAAAGCCATGAAACTTCAGCTACAGAATTGACATTGGCAAACCAAGAGAAAATTCATAGTGATTGGTTTCCAGTCATCCAAAGTCCTTGGGCTAGGTTGGCAAGGAAGCTGTGCCTGCTTGTAACCCTACTCAGCTTGGTCTCTTTTCCACATGCATTAGGAAGTCTTCAGAGGAAAGAATACGTACCCAAGAAAGGGCAAGCATTAAATCATTATAGTTATATATCCTGCTCCTTTTGTTTTCTGTAAGCCACAGAGGAATGGGACTCACACTGGATGGCACAAGGCATCAAAAATCAGGACCAAGGGAAAAAAGATGGAGAAAATGAGAAGACAAAAGACATAAGAATGGAATCAAGAAACTTTTGAAGAAGAATGAAGAAGTGTGGAGCATAGAGAATTTTTTGACAGGCAATAGAATCAAGTTGGTATAATGTATTTTAAAATAAAGAAAGGAAAAAAGAAAAACCTTTTGAAAGAGTTACTACTATGTATAAGTAAAAATGAGTGTTAGATACAGCTCTAAACCTTGTAACTTAGACACTAACCTTGGCCTAATTAATTCATCCCTTTCTTCCTCAGTTGAAGCAGGAAATAAGATTAAAGAAACTTGCCTCACAATAGTTCTGTCAAAAGGTTTACAAAATATTTGGAGATCTCAGTGGACAAATCAGCACATAAGAGCAGAATATTTTTATGGCAATGTGCAAGGATATTTTATCACCTGCTGGATGAGTTGGTGTGCAAGAGATTAAAGAAAGCGCATCAAAAGAAAACTCCTCATGTCCGTCAGCTGCAGTCTATGTAAATGTATCAAGCTACAGTCTCCTCACGCCTCAGCTACTTAATAAAAGGTACGCAAAGAAGCCACACTCTGGACTGAATGCTTCTAGCTTATTAATTCCTCACAGACAAGATAAGGAGATAGGAAGCCTCTGAAGCATGTAAATTTCATTGTTTATAAGTGTAAGCTCTTCTAAAGTGTTAGCTCTTTTAACCCTGCATAGTCATGCCAGGCGTTTGAAGCACTGTCACCACCCAAATGTCAGACAGCAGTCTTCTGATTTTGCTGTTTCACCTCAGTTTAATTTGTCTTGAGCAGAGGAACTGCTCCATCCCAAAAGCCAGCTGAATGACTCAGAGGTGAAGATAGGGAAGAAGCCAGGCTGCACACTCCGGTAATGGAAGAGAATGGGCAAAATAGAGGGCAACGTAACAGGTACTTACAATAATAAGGCCATTTATAACTTTTGCCAGAAGCAAGCCTGCAGAGGCACGCAGCTTTTTCAGAGTAACTGGGAACATAGTGGGCCTGCAATCCACTGTTATGGGCAGTCAATTTTTCCAGGAGCACCAAAGCCTGGAGGAACTGTTCCCCATCCCCTGGCCCCTAACAATATCTTCAGAGGAACTCTAAAATCTGGGGTAATCTTGGCTCTTTTCCAATAGCGTATGTTAATTAGAAAAGATACTAGAAGAAATTCTCACTCATGTTACAGTTTGATTTGTTGAACTTATATGACAGAGCTCTTAAAACAATGGAAACTGTGACTTTCTAAGCAATATTTCCTGAATACTTGCCCAGGCTTTACCTAAAGCAGCATCTGACCCTCTTGAATACTAAGAACAAAAGCAGAAATTCACCCAGAAATGAGTTTGATGCAGGTAGCCAGCAAGACTGTGTATTAGGTACAATTCTCTCCTCATCTGCAGTGGTACTGCACAGCTCAAGTAAGAAGTTCAGTGAAACAAATTCTGATTTACAATGGCTGGGAAAAGAGGAAAAATGTTTACAGGATGCCATGCTGACCACTAAGTGCATTTAGTAGAGCAACTTGGCTGTACAGAAGCAAGACGGGTAAATCACACTCAGTTTCTGGATCTCAACAGAAAAGCACCCTGATCTGCACCATGACATCTCCCCATCAGGTGTCACTGTAGATGAGTTTTGCTGATGCAAGTGACTCTAGCAAGCTGCTCCAAGTGAAGGCAATATCAGTTATTTGAGGGGTGTTGCTTTTTTTCCTTCCTTATGTCTTCTTAATTTTCAGCAGCAGCTACATTACCAATTCAACAGTTATTGCTGAGATGAAGTCGTTGCTGAGTGGAGAGACTGAAGAGGGAGGTGTACTGCTTACCAAGATGCAATCAATTCTGGTGAATCAATGCTACCAGAATAAAATATTGAGTTGTAATTAGATGTTCTTGCTTCAGAATGGTAGATCAAGTGCTGATTACACTTGTTAGGCTCATTCTTTGGACACTGACAATTTTAACTTGTGCCAGAAAGGAGTATATAAAAGGCACTCACCCGCCAGAATTTACACAGAGTGGAGAGGAAGTAAAACCTGACTGAAATCCCCTCACTATAAACAACCAATTTAGTAAGTCCATTACTGTCCCCAGAAAGGAAAGAAAAGGTACAGGAAAGAAAAACAGTGTATGCTTCAAGGCATATCATAAGCTGTTGAAAATAATACTTCTTCGACGCCATTGCGTCTCGTAAGGATTTGGTATTTCTATCATTCTGTGACATTAGAATCACTCACCTCATTTTGATTGGAAACAGCTTAGTGTCCCAAAGAAGGGAAACATTTAACACATAAAAGTGCAGAAAATACACAGATGAATGCAGAGAAGAAAGCAGATGCCTGACAACGTAAAGAAATGGTGTCAAAACACTGACAAACTCTTATGGACAGAGTAACTGGGGCACACATGAAGAAGTTTTTCAGTGAGTTTGCATTAGTATGACTTCACCAATCTTGCCTTTCAATGACACAGCCCCATCTGCAGCTGATAATCAGTTTATTTAAAAAAAATAGTGGTTACTCATTCAGCTGTCACTGTCTCAGAACAGACATCTTTCCTTCCAGTATATGGGTTCTATATGAATATTTAAAAATAGGTAGCAGAATGACATGGGTATGGCATCTCTTCAAGCAACATCTCCCTCTACGGGAAAAAAAATGGTGATAAGAGATAAATCAGTATCTCTGCAGGATCAGCAGAGAACACTGGAAAGCTTTCTGAAAGCAGGTTTTATAACAGAAGAGAAATTTACAAAGCATCCCAGGAATGCCATCTCCCTACCACACATTCACTGTGGCAGGTGACAAAAGCCACACAGCCTACTTTTCTTCTTTGGAATAGGAGACCAATAAGTCAGGAAGCCCCCAAAAAGAGATGGGAGCAATATTCTCCAGCTCCCAAAATATGAGCAGTGACATCACCAAGAATTATTCCAGAGTTATTCCCTGTGCCCAAGTAGTCAGTGCAAACACAGTATCTTTAAATCTTCTTTTGGTAGTACAGTATAAATGTCTCATCTCTCTTCTTTGCTTGTGTCCTAAAGATGAACCTGACCAGAATAATTGACTCTCAATCTTCCTGATATAGCTACTGAAAATAACTTCATCTAATGTAATCTCTTTATTACTACTGTAAAACACTTTTCTCTTACTTCGGGTCACAGGCAGAAAGATAAGCTGGTTGAATGCCTAAGCCAGTCCCAGGAACACAAAACTCTAGCAAATATTGTTAGAGCTTCATATATAATCAGCACTCTTTTCTGCTGCAAGGAAATCTGATTTACATCAAGCTGCTGCTGCAGCAAAGGCAGAAAAGGTCCTGCAGGGATGCACAGCTCCAATAAATTCAGTAACCATATCAGAAATTAAACTGAGGGTCACATTCTGCTCCTGGTTATACCAGAGTAATGGCCCTGCAATCAATGGAATTATTCTTGATTGATATCATACCTGGTAGCAAAAATCTGACCATAAGCCCCCAGTACCAAACTCTGTTCTCCAGAGAGCTTTGAAATATTTCTAAGCCTGATGTTTTTAAGCTTCCAATTACAGCCAATGGCATAAAGGCTTTTGGAAGCAAAATAGCACTCCTCACTCCACTGAGGGTATTAAAAGCAGACCTTCCTTGTGTGATTCTCAAAAACATTAGAAAGCATGCTAAAAAATAAAAATAAAAATGTACAATCTCCAGAAAACTGATGGGTATGAAACATCTTTTTTGTTTGTTTGTTTGAGGTAACTGGTCAACCTTAATCACTGAGTTGAAGAGAACAAACCAAAAACAAAGTAGAACAACAAAAAACACCCAAACTCACATCACTTTATCACCAACACAGACACTTTGGGTTGTGCATGATGTGTCCAGGGTCACAGGAGCATAAGGAGAAAGAGTACAGGAATATCTCAAAGGCTGAACTGATCTTTTATGCTAATTCCTATGCTCAATTTATGGTCTGAAGTAATAAACGAGAGCTGCTCGCAGAAATAGCAAGCCTCATCTCTTCTCTTACAGCAACACTCTGCTGGTTGCCATCTATTTATTTATTATGCTAGCTAGAACCTTACAAATGCATTAGTTAGATTCAGGCAAAAATCACCAGGCACAGCTATTAAAATAAATACAAAATCAACGTGCAGACACAGCAAAAAGCCTGTCTAAACTCAACTTTCTTGTAGAATGTGTAGAACAATAAACGAAAACTAAATTGCTTTCTGGAGAGCATTGGTGCAGAGGAGTTTTATGTCTGTATCTCAGCCTGATCTCCTGCTTTCCAGGAAAAGGAGACAGCTTTGTGTTCTCCGTTGGTGCTGGGAATTTGAGCATTCTTACAGGGATTGCTTGCAGCAAAACAAGATGAAAGCTGCATTAGGATTGATTCAAGCTATTTTGTCTTTTTAACTGTTATGACCTCTTCTCATTTCTTAGCCAGAGCCAAAATGAATGAGCCATTTTCATGGTTTCCTCCATCCCTTTGTTGGAATGTCAAACCTCCTTGTTTCCAGCCTCTGTAATCTAGTAAATTTATCCCCCAGGAGAACGTCATCTTCAGACATCAAGATCTTACAATGATGAGTTCCATCTTTGAATCATAGATAAAATAATCCCCAAATCAAACAAACAGCAACAACAACTCTGAAGTCAAAGCACGTCTAGTAAACAAGGGAAAATGAAGCTCCAGAAAGAGTGAGTCTTTCCAAGCTGACTTCTCTACTGAAGAGTCTATCTCCAGGTGATGTTGGACTGTCTCTAATATTGATTTGTGCAGGATATCTTGATCTCACCCCATCAAGTCAGTGGAATTAATGCCTACTTTTGTACCAGAGGCCACAGAACAGGAGACCTCTATTTGGATGTGGGATTTGCAGCAATGCTGTGCTACAAATCATGATGCAATTAAACTGATCCATCATTAAGTGACCATCAGGATTTTACTGAAGAAGACTATGAAATAAGAATAAAAGTACTTGCATGCAGGCACTAGAGAGTTTCTGTGCCAGGACACACACATTTTGAACAACAGTGTGCTTTAATAAATATTATTTACAATTTTATGGTAAATATATATTATGCAAATATAGGTCTAGTACTGAGAAGGGATATATGAAAACCACAAGATACAATGTCAGGGGTTCAATCAGAAGGGGACTAAGCTCAAATATCTCTATCCCTGTGATGGATGAGGCATTAGTAGATGCCATGTAAAGAAAAAGAAAAAAAAGAAAAAAAAAAAGAAAAAAGAAAGAAAGAAAAAATGAGAAGAATGTAGTCAAAATTCAGGCTGGAAAAGCAAAGACCCAAGTACAGTCTAAAAGAAATTTATCTTAAAAACACCCCCTCCACAAAATATTCAATGATGAAACAAAGCATGGGACAGTAAAGTAATGAAAAAAGAACAATTACAACAGTCTTCGCCTGAAATTATTGCTAAGAAGGACCAACCAGGAGAATGTAATCCCAACAGTTAACTTATACAGCATATATGCTCCAAGAGACTAAATGGCAAACATGGGCTATTTTGATCATTTTCAGACACTGACATTTATGGGGTGACAGAACTGACTCCTTTGCAGTTGATAAGCATATACCATAATGTCAGCTGCAGCAAAGCTCATGCCTCTTAGAATCACGGTTGGAAGGCACCTTTAAGATCATCTAGTTCCAAACCCCTGCTATAGGCAGGGACACTAGACCAGGTTGCTCAAAGTCCCATCCAGCCTGGTAGAACAGGATTTCTTTCCAGATGCTGTGAAAAGGAGGCATGGTATGCCCCCATTGTAACAGAATCATTCAGTGCAAATGCAGAGGTGAGAGCTTATTGGGTCACCGTATGTATAACTGAGAGGAAAGTAGGAAAATAAACTACAGGCTAATTTTAATGAGAGACAACTGGAGATTTTTTTTTACTACTGCTAATGTTACCAGACATTCAGCAATATCTGTCTTCCACTTTGTTCTTGCCCAGATGAGCTGGATGGTTAAAAATAAGAGGAAGTTTCAGAACCAAACCAATGAAGCTTTATTTCTACTCCAATTGGTCATTCATAAAACAAGAAGAGAGGTTGTTGGTATGAACAGGAAATGAAAATAATTTGAAGGAAGAAAAATATGTAAAATCATGAGTAAAGCAAACCTAATAGGAAAATTACCCAATAGAGCAGAAATCTTCCTGCATTTCATCAACCAAGTTTGAAGACATATATTGAAACTACAAGTAGAAACCCCTCCAACCATAGAGTTTCAAGGACCAAGCATTACTATTATGATGTCAAATGTGTCTTATTACACTTACCTAGTTATTTTAATGAATCTTATATTGATCCACATAAAGAAAAAAATATTTTCATGGGTGACCCAGCTGTCAAACTCTTTCTTCTGATCTTTTTTATCAGGGAATGGTAGAACTGTCTCTTACCTCCAGTACTTCCTTATCCTGTAACTTCCACACAGCCTACAGAAAAAAATGATCTAAAATGCATTAAACAGTTGCCAATAGCTACTAAGATTCTGTTAACAATGTTATGCCTTCTATTTCAAGTGAAAGAGTTAGGTTTAAAAAAGCAGGGAGTCTCTGATGCTAAGTAAGTTCCTTTTGATCACATTGGATATTACAAACTGCATGAAACTCTTTCAAACCAATCTGTCAAAGTGCAATAGGCACAGGTTTTATTTCTCTCTAGCAAGTGAGTACTGACTGTACTTGGAACCATCTGTCTCACATGCCTTGTAGAAGCAATTCCCCCATTCTGTCTTTGAAAACAGAGGAATTCATGCCAGCACTTGGGTGACTTTGTCCTGTGGGCTTGAGACAAGGATGGCTCTGTGCAATCTCAGACTATGCTAAAGCTTTGTACAGGAAAAGTAACAGAGTATGGAAAACCAGTGGATGTCAGTGGGAAGAAATGGTTCAGTAAGAGAGGCAGAGAGCATGAGGTTTAGGAGAGAAGCAATGAGTAATTTGGAAAAGAGCACTAAGCTGGGGAGGAGTGCAGCCATGTGAGCAAGAAGAGGGCAAGTTTTCTATTGGTGACCATGAGAGAAGACCAGGTCACAGGCAAAGGGGATACAAGCTGGAGAAGGAGCGCTGGGAGGACAGAGCAAAACCGTGGACTGCAAAGGAAGAGAGGAGGAGGACATCATATTACTTCCTTCTCATAGGCTGAGGGAGGCCATTACAAGTACTCAGTATTCCAATCAGTATTAAAGCAACTCTAGTTCAGCATATGTGAGAATACTATCTTCTGATTTTGATTTAGAGTAATGTTTTTAAGACAGAAAGCAGATATTTTTTAGCTTAATCCTCTGACAAAAGCAGAACCTTTAAAACAATGCCACAAATGATGTAGTTTCTAAGCGCTTGCCTAAACAGGGCTCCTCTTTTTTTTTTTTTATTATTTTTTTTTCAAACAGAACATTTGTGGACTCGTCTTGCTTTCAATGATACAGCATATGTTGTAGTCAAGCTTCTCACTGTTATGGTTTAATTATTTCTGCAGACATAGGACACAATGTTGACTAGTGGGCTATGAAGCTTTGTAAACTATTAAAGGTACGATAACACTGATGAAAACATGAAATAGAACATTCTTCCTGAAACAGAAGCCATCCTTGTAGAACAACTTACTTACTAGTGCACAAAATTCATTGCTATACCGTTTTTTTCACTCACTGGGACAAATTAGCAAAGTTTTATTGGCCTGATGTACCGAATGAAAATCATGCTGAGTGCCCAAAGCCAAAGGACAAGCTTTAACTTCCAAAAATACCCTATATTCAATGACAGGCTATTCTACCACTTAGAGTGTTTCCATCTACACGTTTATGCTTGTGCACTTTAAAAGCAGATGTGCGTGCATCTTTTATTAGACGTGCATGACTGCTTTAATTGTCTTTTGACTTCTTAGCTTCTCTTTACAAATGTTCTGATGAAGTTCTAATAGTAAAACCTCATTCTAATTTAGCAAACAGATTACCCATTATCACACTTAAGTACAGTAGACCAAATCCCAAACTAACTAAAAGCCTGTAAGCATCTCTTCCTCAAAACTAATATGCTAGCAAATTACATGAAAATAAATCTTGATATGGGGAATATCTGTGTACACCCACAGTCTCTCCAGTTCCTGCTAGGGACACTGTATCACAGACTGTATTCAGAGTGAGCAGTTAGAGCAGTTCTGTGAGCAGATAGAAAACCCGAAGGCTCAAAGAAAAATGACAGATTCTAAGAGGTCACATGCTATTTACCATGGTTCTCATTATTAAATATAGTCAAATCAGGAAAGTTCAGGAATGATATACTATAAACAGTTGGATTACCTTGATGTAGAACTAGTGGGTAATGATGAGAAAAAAATTTTAAGCAGTAAAGAAGTAAACCATGCTCTGTGTTTACACAAATTGCCAGAAAAGCGATCCGTTCCTTACCGAACATCAGTTTTCAAGAGCATGTATAATAAGCTGCAGAACTGAAGTGTGTTCATCATACTGTTATTAAACTTCATTACCTATCTAAAATCAATTGTTCCAATCTCCAGGAGGTGTGCGAGGAGGGGAAAAGGTTAATTCTTTCTCTGAACTCACTTAAAACGCTTCCTATATTTAGAGACCAACCATTCAGCTGACTCCTTTCATTATCAAACCTGAAGTATCAGAGACCTACAGAACATGCTAGGGGAATTCAAATGAGACCACATACACCATAAAGCTTGAAAATCTGAACTTCAGAGATCTGAAAGTCCTCCAAGGAACAAATACTCAAATAAACTGCTGAGTCCTCAGCCCTTACTGCACACACCTGCTTCCACTGAAAGTAGCATTTGGTAATACATAGCCATGAAGCCTGTTTCTCTGACATAGAGGTTCATCACATTTCCTGTGTTTTCTGAACTAGGCTTCCCACCATCACCATGCACAACTGTCTCACCCTTCACGTGAAAGCACATTACTAGTGATTAACACTGCTGGGTTTTCCTGCAGCTCCACAGTAGATTAGAATCCATCCACCCACTCTTATTTATGAGGACAAAGGTTCAAAGCCTGTATATTAGCAGAGAGTTCAGGTTTCCTAAAACCTTTCAAGTTTTCTGTTCTCTGACACACAAGTGCTGCACTGCATCATAAAATAGCATGAGATTGTCTAGCAAAATCACGAGTCTTGGGCTATGCCATAAAAGCCTAAGATACGGCACTATTTCAAGTGAATTGCAAAGTACTCATTTGCATGAGTCTCTCCTAAAACACAGTGTCCTTGTTCCCAGAAGAGTTTTAGCTTATGGTCTTGTTCTGCATCACTTAGGACAGGTTTCTTTACTGAAAACAGGGTGGGGGTGGGTAGGGAAGATGAGGTAAGGTGAAGAAAAATAAAACATTCCTAGGAATAAGCAGGAGATATAAGTTTGAAACAGTTTAAGTTTGCTAAGCCATGGATAATCAACAAACTCTATGGCAATGTGACAATATTTCATACAGCAGATCTGCTTTATGGTTAACAGCTGTAAAGAGACAAGAGAATTTCAGACCAAAGTCTGAAACAAACAGAACTGGATGTGGGAGAAACATACTCCAGAACAAAAGGTGGAACAGGAAGTTGTGCAGATAAATATTTCTTAAACATGACAAATTATGCATCTAATTACGCATTTCTCCATTTTTGGAGTCAGTCTGTATTAGAACACTTTTGCAAGAAGAAAATTCTACTTCATCTCTACTCTTTTAGGTGGAGAAAAATTTGGGAGTGTCAACTGATGAACATGAGCTGGCAACGTGCACTTGCAGACCAGAGGGCCAACTGTTTCCTGGGTTGCTTCAAGAGAAGTGCAACCAGCAGGTCGAGGGAGGTGATTCTGCCCTTCTGCTCTGCTCTTGTGAGAGCCCACCTGGACTACTGCTCCAGTTTTGGTGCCCCCAACACCAGAAGGGGAGGTATCCCTGCCTATAACAGGGAGTTGGAACTAGGTGATCTTAAAAGTCCCTTCCAACCTTAACCATTCTGTAGTTCTATGAAGTCCTCCTCCTCTTCCTCCTTCCTTGCCTATCCTGATGCTCAAAACATTTTCCTAACTCTGACAGTAGATAGATAATCTTCTCAAAACTAATGCCTGGACTTGCAATTATCCTGCTGGCTTTTTGTTGTTGTTGTCGTTTTGTCCTTGCAAAACATATCTCCTTTCTGTATCATCTCTTCCACCTGCTTGACACAAACAAAACATTTTAAATGGAAACTACAAATCCAATATTCATGAAAATGCATGCTACTTCAAGTGCTGGCAAATAGCCTATGTTGTGCAGGAAGTCAGATCATATTACCTTCTAGCCTTTGCTTATAACAAAAGCACAGTTCTTTCCTACTCACCCATGTAATTAGGAGGCAGAGCATCAATCAGCAGCTCATACATATAGAAGACGTGGTGTTAAACCTGCCGAACTCCTGCCTGTGCTGAACTCTTGGATATGCCTAGGAGAAAACATGACTTTAAGCCACATCAGAACAATAACTTTATGAAATCACACTTTGCGTTGAGATCCAAAGCCTATTTCATATACTGACAGAGTATAAAATCCTGGAGGGCTCTCCTTTCCTTCAGTAAAATAATAGCCCTGCCTTTGAAAGGAAAAGGAAATCTTATATTAGGCTGGTGGATGTCATGGTATGAAAAATTACCTTGTCTAACTGAAATCCGATTCAAATGGCTTCGATTTTGGGGATACAATACGTTGCATTCTCAACTACAGATACAACAAAGCTTTTCTACACAAATTTATCACAGCTGTGTGATTATTTGTGTGCAGAAGTGAGTGAAGATGAAGCTGATTACAACACTGCTCAGCTAGCTACACACTAATATGAGTCTACTGTGTGCATTTCATTTACATGTGTAGTATTTCAAAATATATGAGGGCTGCTCCGAAAGTAATGCCTCCTATTTTATTATATTGGTCCACAATGTCAGAGGTGGATGTTGGTGGTATGGCAGTAGAGAATGAACCGCCCAAGCAATACTCCCTTACACCTTGTTGCTGTGTGACAGATGGCAGCAGAGAGGCAGACTGACAGAATGGCGTCTGACGTGGAAGTGCAGATGAAGCAAAGACATGTCCCTGAATTCCTGCATGCAGAAAAAAATGGTATCCACTGACATTCATCAGCACTTACTGAGCATATCTGGAGATGAGACAGTGGATGCGAGCACAGCGAGGTAGCAAGTGGTGTGTTTCAGCAGCAGTGACAGCAACATGAAAGACAAGTCATGTTCTGGACAGCCATGTACATCTGTCAGAGCTCGAAATGAAGAACATCACAACCAGTTCTTTTGCATGAGTCAGCTAATGGAGGCAGCTATGTTGAAAAAATGTTTTACAGCTGAGAACAATATACAAATACAACAGCATTGTAGTTTTTGTAGACTCCACGGAAATAAATAAGAAGCATTACTTTTGGAGCAACCAACATATATTTAGGAGTAGTTGTAGGACAGTACCTGATGTTAGAACCCTGAAGAAGCACATGGAGATGAGGGTATGACAGAAAGATGCCTGGGCCAATAGCTTTGTAAATGGAGCATACATATGCACCAGAGTATGTGATTTTATGACCTATGATATCTTGTGGTCACAAGTCCACCATGGGAGTTTTACTTTTGTATAGAGAATACAGAATGGCTTCTCTGAACAGTGGCACCAGCTAGACTGTCCTGAGGATTCAAAATGGCTGCACTTCATGTGCTGTAAGCTTTGACATGTGCACTCTTTGAAGGCATGATCAAGGTTACAACAGGCACCTCCTTCACCCTGCTTGGATCACTTGTCTGGTGATCCTGAGACAGGATAGGAGACAAACTTTTTATTGTTCATCAGTGCAACAAGGGAGCAAAATACAGCTCAGGAAACAAGGCAGATGAACCATATTAGAATGTCTGGATTTCCACCCACACGGTCACCTTCAGCACCCCTCCAAGTTCCTGTTACAGTACATGGTCACAAGTCAAAGAAATTGCATGAAACCTGATTTGATCTTATCTGGGACTGAGGCTGAACGTAATTCCATATTTTTGTTGTCACAGACTTTTTTTTTTTTTTAATGTAAATTTATTAACAATCCCTTTGCTATAAAATTCTTGGATTAAGGTAAATAAGGCTATAACTCAAAATATTTTGTACAGCAATCTGCAGTGAAAAAAGAATTGGTATTTCTGGTAGTGATGACTACATGTACTAATAATGGTATTATTTTTTATTCATGTCCAAAACGCACAGGAGTTATTAACTTAAGTAAACACATGCCAAAAACACAAGCATAGGGAAAACAGAATATAGAAACTCAGCACTAAGAGTAATTTTGTATTAAAATGAAGACTGTCATGCCTTAACCACACAACTAGAAAAAATCCAATTTTTACATCTCAGCCTAGTCAAAAGAAAGAAACACCAGTAAATGCAGCTCACCTCTGATCTTCTCCAGATGTTCTGGATTTCTCTATTTTACAGAATCTCAGCACTGTAAGGGTTGGAAGGAACCTCCAGAGATCATCGAGTCCAAACCCCCTGCCAAAGCTGCTCCCTAGCCCAGGTTGCACAGGTAGGCATCCAGGTGGGTCCTGAACTTCTCCAGAGAAGGAGACTCCACCACCTCTCTGTGCAGCCTGTGCCAGTGCTCTGTCACTGCACTGTGAAGACATTTCTATGCACAGTTGTGCAGAACTTCCTATACTTCAGTTTGTGACTGTTTCCCCTTGTCGTATCACCACACACTACTGAGAAGAGTTCAGCCTTGTCCCTTTGCCTCCCCCAGCACGAGAAAGGCACAGAACTGTTGGAGCAGGTCCAAAGGACACAAAGATGATGGGGGCCAGAAGCACCTCTCCTATAAAAACAGGTTGAGGGAGTTGGGCTTGTTCAGCCTGGAGAAGAGAAGGCTCCAGGGAGATCTCAATTGCAGCCTCCCAGTACTTAAAGGGAACTTATAAGCAGGAAGGAGGCTGACTTTTTATACAATAAGGTAGTGACAGGACAAGGGGAATGGTTTTGAATAAAAGAGAAGACTTGAATTAGATGTTACTAATCATTAGTAGCCTGCACACAGTTATTAGACTCTTGATGTTTCAGCAGAAGACAAGGTATTCAACATACATGTGCCATAAGCAATAGAAAAGCTTTCTTGAATTAATGTGAATGAATTGAGCTATGTGTAATAAATAACATTCAATAAACATAAACCTAGTCTCATCAAGTGCAAATTGCTTTTGCATTTCGTACCACAAGCTGCTCTCAGACTTCAGCATATCATAAATACAAAGATACAGAACTACATTATGAGAAATTTTTATGCAACCTAAAAGAGAATAATTGAAACAATAAAATCCCATTAATGTGGCATGAATTCATATAAAAAATATCATGAAAAGATGTGGTATTTGTTAGAACCAGTTTTGTGGGTTTTTTAATTGTGTTAAAGTATCCTATAGAAATTAATGCCACAGACATTATTTTTTATTATAGCATGGTCCAATTTAAGGTTAAAGCCTTTCCATTAATAAAGCTCTTCCAGAAGCCTAACGTGCAGTTGTGCTAGACCATTGTTGCATGCCATATGCAACATTATATATTTTTACTTATAGTTCAACTTTGTTTTACATATATTGGATCACAAATACGCTCTAAATAATATATGTAGGTATTTATACTCCCATATTTTGGGCTGCTTTACAACATAGTATTCAGCTGCAATTACTAGTATGCAAACAGCTTAATGATATGTTGCCTTCTGATATAAACCTATTTCCTACAGTAGGTGAAACACTGTTCAGCAATCCTAAATTTTGTCTCATTCAAAGAATGCATTAAGAAACAGAGAAAATAAATGAAAGGAAGGAAGTTGGGGAGGAAGGATGGGACCCCTTATCCTATGAAAAATTAACACAAGTTGAAGTGCTAGCCTGTGATACAAACTGCCATCCAGAGACAGCCATGAAGGTAGGAAGAAAGGAGGTAAGATTTACATTATCATCAATGCTAGAGAACAAATGTTAACAGTAGAGAATTGAATTTTATCCAGAGATATGAATCAAACCCTATTAAACAGCAATGAAAACATACAGAAATACAATACCAGATCTTAAGTAAAGTCATTTGTAAGAGAATACTTGTTACAGATTTCCAACACAGGAAAATTCATGAATAATATTAGTGGCATTTACATGATCCACTTTCTTCCTGTACAGTATTTGCCTAATGTAATGAGATCTGGGTTGGCTGAATATAATAAAAATTTTAGAACATTATGCCTGAAATTGATCCTGCATGTATTAAAATAAAAAAAAATTAAAAAAGAGGAAAACTAACAGAACTGTATGTATTAAAAATGCTCAATATTGACACTCAACTGTACTAATATAGTAGGCTATTGCTACTGAATTAATAGCACTCACAAATTAACAGTACTAGGAGCCCCACCAATTACATGGACATCTCCTATACAAATGTACTTTTTCCATTCCTGTTCAGGTCAAGGCCATGATGTCCTAATTTCACTTGAATGATTCAATTTTTATTCTCTGAGGCAGACAAATGGGAGAAGTAAGACTAATAGAAGACAGATTTGCTTTATTTACTGAAATTGAGGTGAAAATTACTTTTGTGTCACTACATTCTAATTCACTCTTCCTATGAATATCCACACCAGATAGATAAATAGATGCTACTTACTATCATTCAAGACAAAAAAAGTTATGTCATGTTCTAAGTCATATTGACAACCCCACAAATTCAAAAAGAACTACATGGAAAAGTTTCACTTTTGTTTGCAAGTGCTACATAACTACATACACACCATAGTTTATGTCAAGATGAAAATATACAAGTCACTGCTACTCCATAAACAAAGCCAGAAAATTTAGGTATGATAGAACTGGGCTTGCTTCAGTATGAATTAGAGAGAACAGCTTGCTAAATGTTGTCTTATATTTCTCCTTCCTTCCTTGAGTCTTGTTTTCCAAGTTCTTACTTCTCGTGTGCTCCAGCCATCTTTTGAATAGGCAACCAAATTCCTAGTAGCTACAAGTACGTTCGTAACTGCCTCACAGATGTAAACTTTCAGAAATCCAAGGGCCCACATTCCCTTTCCTCTGATGAAACTGCACACCAGAGTTTTCTGCTCACAGCATGCTGCTTACACTTGCTCAGGTTTGTACGTCCAGGTGGTGGGGGGATTATAGTCCCAAACTAATTGCTAAGACAGGACAACATAAAAGCCTAAAGAAATCTTTTGAGGAAATCTTCTCTCCTCAAAGGATGGACCAGATTCCTTGCTGGGATCAGCCACCACTGTTCTGTTGAAACTATTAGAATTTACACCAGTGGAGCATCTGTTCCCAGACAGTATTTATATATGATAAGGATTAGCTCTGGAGTTCTGCTGTGTGTCACAGTCCCTGTAGCTGAAATCCCAGGAAAGTTGTCTTGCTTAACATATGAAGGAGCTATGCATTTTTCTCGCATTTTCAAGCACTGCCTTTTTGCCATCTCCTTTGTAAGGGGAAAACTGCAGCTGACATGTTTATATTTGCATCAGACACAATGGTCTCCAGGTAATTTCTTAACAAATCATTTATAAGCCTGCAAGCTACACCTGCCAAACTCAATAGTGGAAATATTGCATGCAAGGTACAGTGGGCCTGTAGGGAAAAAAATACAGAGCAAAGGATCTCCTGACACAGATAGGAAAAAATGTTTCCGGTGTGCAAATTCAGAATAACAGAGACTACTATAAGGTGAGAGCAGTTAGGAAGTCTTTAAGTCTAACATATGTATTGACAACCTTTAATGAATTAGGTTTGTGAGATAAAAGTATTATAATACAGGTGCTGCAACACAGCTGTGAGTTGAAAGGAGTTGACAGGCCCATACAAGAGGTAAAACAGATTGATCCATCTGGAATTCCAGAAATTAAGCTAGGACATTAGAACAGACTCTCAACATTGTGATAGCAATACTCTCAACGTTTTAACATTTGCTAACTTTTTCAATCAAAAATGCCACTACCAAACCAATTGTGCCTCAGACAGCATTTATCACTTTTATTAATGCTCTGAAACAATGATTCTTAAAAGGGAGTACACTAAGAACAGAAAAGCAAAGATCAGGTATACATTCGTCTGAAATCTTTGTGTTTATTTCTTACCCACAGAGATTTGAATATCAAAAGAAGCCTGAAATCGTGAGATTACTACATGTTCAGTAAGAGTTGTTTTTAAGGATCACTTAATTTTCTTCAACTACAGCCATATGGGGGGGGGAGAAGCTTAAAGTGAGCTATCCCTACTGTGGGAACTCCTAAAACACCGTGCACTTAAAAAGCCAGACACATAGCTACTCAAACACCTTGCCCGGTACAGCCGCTAATGGGAAAGGAAGAGCAGAGAGAATCAATGTCTTTTTAGCTTTCCTAAAATCAAGAGAATAATCTTTGCCAGTGCTTCTGACTGAAATTAATTTAGATGCCTTAAGCACTCATTCCCTTCCCCCCACTACAAAACCAGCCTGCCCACTCCCCTTTCCAGAACTGTTTTTTGTCTCCTAGAGTTCTTATGTCATTTTTTACATTCCCTAAAAGCTACTGTAGAAATAAATAAAATGCTTCTCTTTACAAATGTCAGGATGCTTTCCAAGTGCAGAGAAGAAACAGAAGCAGCAGCAAAAGGGAGCAAGGTGACCCAAGGTGGTGGCCTTCACTATGCGCTCAGTCCTGTAGGGCAGTGGAGATGTCCTGCAGGAGCAACGGACCATTCTGATGGGTTGCATTCAGCAGAGCTCAAGGAGGAAATTGCTTTTTTTTTTTTTCATAGATAAGCTCACATTTTTCTGAAGGTGAAACCCATTTGTTTGCTTGTATGCTCTTAACCTCACCAAGGCCTAAACATTCATCTTCAAATACATTGTGGGGCCCAAATGAAGATATCAAATGCAACCTTTGAGACGGACTTAACCCAAGCAAGGATTTGCAGTCTGAGATTATCTTTGTCACTCCAGCACCAGGAATTTGCACACTGCTGTCTTTCTATTAGTGTCCTCTTTGTAATGCGCTGTCATATCGCTTGAGTTAAACAAGTGCATATGGGCTGTTAGAGATGAACTGCTATGATGACATTTTAAGCTCTGCCTGCATCACAGTTACTGCTGCAAAATTTCACATGCAGGAGCGTGAAATGCAATTCACATGCCTGGTCCTGCTTTATTTATCCTAACAATCATCACTTAAATGACAAAAACCAGTTGTGGGTATTCCAACAGAAGTTTACCTTGCCCTTTCCAAACCAAGTCTGCACAATGTTTTGATTAAAACCTCTTGTGGAAAAATCAAATGCACTTTCCCATTCACTGTCAATAACAGCAGTTGTGTACCTGAAGTAACCACTGGGAAGAACAGCTCTTGTTCAGAACTGACTGAGACCTAGCCCGTTTTGACCTTTAAGTTAACATTTTCAAAGAGTCAAAATGTTTTTGAAAGCCTACATCTCCAAGGAAGTGAATATGACTTTGACACCTAGGTCACTTAGCTACTGTCAACCATACTGCATTTCAAACAGGTTAAACATACGGTGTAAAGAGTGAAAGACAGTGTTCTAATTTTCCTTGTAATGTAGGATTCAACAGAATGTGCTGCCTTAGAAAGCCTTTTACAGTCTCCTTGTCTTATATCTGATTTCAGAAAAATATATTTCTTTGAATAGGAAAAGAACTTGAGAAAACTTTAGATTAAGACATTTATCTCTAGTGCAGCTCCTTTTTTCCTTCTGCATATTCAAAATACGTATATAAACAATGCAGAAAGTTCAGTAAAATAGACAAAACGAAGTGCAACGCGTTGCATTTGATCAACATTCATATACTTATCTGAGGTCCCAGGAACCAAATTGTACTCTTGCCATCTCTACGTCTTTTCAGGTAGAAGAACCTAAAGAAGCCTCTCAGTTTATGTACATATGCATGTAGGGGGAGAAGCCTTTACTTAAAAACAAAACACAAAGTAAAAAATGAAAACCGTTCAGACCTTTTCACTGTCTCTCATCCCTCATAGGAACTCATTTCCACCTAGCATAAAAAATGTTTATAACACCTGATGTCAAATCTCTGCAGAATCACTGCAGAGGAGACAAAGAATCTCCTTGGACCAAGAACTTGAGCTAACCATGGATCCATTCACTTGTGCTGACAGAGTAATCTCACCCCACACCATGCAGTCTTCTACACAGTTCTCCAAGAAACTGTGCAATTAATAAAGTTCTAAGAGCTCTTACAAAATTGGTCACCATTACCAATAAATCTGTCTGTCCTCAGACAGATTATTATGCCTTCATTCTCAGAAAAATCTAGTGAAAAATCAGCTTCCACTTCAAGCAGGCATTACTTTTCAACTTTCTGAAATTGTACTTTCTCAACTTTAAGCGTTCAAATTTTGCTGCTTGTACGGCACGAGAAGCTCTGTCTATAGCTTTATGTAAATCAGACCACAGAAAGGGGACAAATTCAGAAGTTTACAGTTTTGCTTTATCCCCGAGACTATTCTTTACTCCAAACCAGTGATTCAAGTTTTCTGTCACTTGAAGACACCTGGAAATAACTGACGAAGTTGTATTACTTTCATTATAACAACTGCCTTCATTTTAATTTTACACTCTTGTCCCTAATACTTTTTGCACTCTATGGCCTTTTGGCTCCAGCACTGACAATTTAGTTCAAAATCCATCTTATGTTTATTTTTCTAGTTAGCTGGATGCATGATACTCATCCAAATCATAGTCTCTTTGCACTTCAGTAATTAGAGCTAACATAAAGAAGTCAAAATCCAGTAACCTTACTTTTTATTTCGGTGCGACGCATCTATTCTTCCTCAGACATTCCTTCTCACCAGAACTATGATATATTCTCCCCTTCTGAGAAAACAAAAAACAACAAACACAGAAAACAAAACTTATCTTGCAGACAAACTCCAAAGGCCTATTACGCTACTCCCTTAGCTAGCAGAGTAGCCTTCAGAGGGTTAACTTCAATAAAATATCCCCTCTTGATATCCTCTGTACCCGCAACCCAAGTATAGCTGTAAATGTTTTTCCAGAACACATTCTGTTCTGCACTGAGAATCAATTTGTATGATGCAACTTGAAAAAGAATAGAACGTATTGTGTTTCCAGGGTCAAGCATCAATAATTGGGAAAAACAAAACAAAACAAAAAAAAAACATTTTTCAGACTAAAGGAATGCTGAGTTTAGAAGCTACAGCATTTTGTATTCTGCAAGAAGGATAGAAGAAAGTGTGGGGGGACAGAAATCTACAATTTTTTTCCTCAGAAAATTACTGGCGCAGTAAGTAATCAGACATTTATAAATAAGCAAATACTACTGGACAAAGCTTGGCTCTTGTTGACAGACAAAAATATGAAACCCAAAGAGTTTAAACACAAAACAGTTTATGCACTTCATCGTATCTTGACTGTTCTCAGACAAACCAACATGAATGTTTGATATTGACCGCAGTTAGGCCTCCACTGAATGTTTCTATAAATCAAAACAGAAGAAATTTTCCCAAAGGAAGTAAAAAGAAAAACTGGGAACTGAACTTTGACCTCCTGAACTTCAGGCAAGTGCTATAATCACAGCAATATCTTCTCCACAAAGCCATAGTTGCCTTATAATGCATGACATTTTGGCGTATAGTCCAGCATGTGGTGGGATACAGCTCTGCATGATGTCTTCAGCTCTTGAACTGAAGGTCAGCATTCCCTTGAGAACCAAGTAAGAATATTAATCACATCCTAAGAATTCTAAGTCAACTTTGTACCTGGAATTAAAAGCAAACAACAAAAATCAAACAAAACCTAGCAACAACACCATGACTACTTATATATAGAAACAAGGTTAAAAAAGAAAAGGTGGTGAAAAATCAACCAACTAAAACCAGATAATTCCTCTTTGTCTTAGTTAACAACAACTCCATATGAGTTACTCTGTGGGGCACAGCATGCAAGTGGACTGCTTGCATGATTAGATGACGTTGATGCACTTCCAAATGGTGGTATTTTCCTATTCAATCACTGTATCACCCCACCACAGCACAGCTACTTAAATTCACGAAGACACACTCTTTGAAGTTACAGTTCTAACCGAAAGCAGGCGTACTTCAACAAGGTGGATATACTCTTGCGTATGTTCCAGTCAAATAAAGAGTTCATAAGTCTTCACATACTCCATTTCCAGAAAGGGTGATGCAGTAAGTGCTAAGCAAAAGAGCGTGCTATACAGTGAGGCTTGGAGATCAGCCACTTGCAGTACAGTTTGCAGAATTATTTAGTCTCTACTGGTACATAACTCACAACCATGCTGTAAGACTAAGTTGCACTGCAACCTTTCCATTTGGGTCCTCTACAAACCCTATTATCTCATTAAGCTAGGAATGTGAATGCTATCCAACATCCATATGCACATACATAACTGTGAAGGAAGAAAGACGCTCAAGTGAAGACACAGGCCTGTCAGATATCTCTATTTCTATCACACACATGCTGAATGCTGTTATGAATCCAGATTTTTCAAAGTACAACCAGCAAGAGTTTAGAATTAGTAAAATACTGCTCATACGCCGCAATTTTATTTTAAACAGGTTCAAGGATGGTAGGTTCTGGAAGGAGTAGCACTGTCTAATATTTTTCTTGGTAAGAACACTAGGATATCCAAAGAATCAATACTGACTCTTTTTTTTCCTGTTTGCACCCTGTTAATTAAGTGAATCTATTCACACAGATGATATCCAAATGGGACCTTTCTAAGCTTCTGGGGCTGCAGACTACCAGTAATGTACAAACCAAGCAAACTCTGCCGCCTTCAGTTCTCCTTGGTGGTTCCTATTTCTCAGCTCTGAAGCATAACAGTAACCTTGCAAGTGTAACATGTATTTCTAATCTAGTTCCCTCCAGCAACTCATTGGCTGAAATTTTCCAAAGATGGCCCTTCACACGTGGGGGCCTTCTAAGTGCAATACTGTGCCTAAAATAAATAGATAGCCAAATGCACGCTTCTACATCTCCTTCTGAAGATAGATCACGTTATCAGTCGGAGGTGACACGAATGGTTGCGAATTAATCGCTTTGTAAAACATTCTCAGAGCCTCAGATGAGAGGCACATTATACAGAGAAAGTAGTGTGTGCAGGAAATATACATTGTATATCTACAAAATGGGCCATATCCCACCGCCATTAAAATTGATGGGAGTTTTGCCATTCACTTCAATGGGATCAGCAGCAGTATATAAAGATGAATTGGCTATAAGCACACACACTGGCGCTTTATGGGCGTGACAATATAAAAGCCTTGTGTGAAGTAATGAAATGAATGATGACAGCACTGGGTATGTCAATCTTCCTTCTCCTACCTTCAGTTCCTGTATCAGGAACATTAAACTTTTCCCCAGTTAGCCATAGAATCATAAAAATTACAGATAAAAAGTACTATTAAGTCTATTTCCTGCCAACACAAAATTATTCCTCCCTGTACCTTTTCTAATCCTCTGTGCACTCTAGATTTAAACTACTCAATGTTCTGACTTCTCCTTCCTGCAAGAAATTATTCTGTCAGCTACTTAATCACACAACATTCAACCAATCCAGTTTTTTTCCTAGAAAAAATATCAACAAAGTAAAAACCACTACAAAACACACCAATCATTGCTCCAAACTCTCATCTTGTTTCAGATAGGGACAACTAGAAAAGCACTCGAGAATTCTATCAGTTATGTATTTCCCTACTTTTCATAGCCCAAAATATCCAAATAAAGGCACAGCAGTAACTCTTCATTCATTCCTGGTGTGATAGAGAACACAGAATCAGGTGGGGATATGGACTGCTCATACGATTTTCTAAATTTTGAGTAATGCAACTTGATACCAGTGTTTAATTGTCAGTACTGCATATAAGCTTGTCTTATAGTTTCCAGTGAAGCTGAAAGCTTTTTTAAAAGTTATTTTGTTGTTACTTTCATGTTGTTTCTTACACATTTACCTGGCTCAACACACTTGCCTTATTTTAGCTAGGTAGAGAACACCAGACTTCTTCCTCTTTTAGGGTAGAATATGTAATGAGTACATTTAAATAAGGGGAAAAAAAGTGCATCTACACTATATTCTACATTCTTACACACTTCAAACTCAAGACACATCAAGCAGGTAAACATACCACAAGAACACGTATTAAGAGCCTGAATTTTTGTCTTGCTCCTCTTGAAAGCTGTCTATTTGTAGATTCTCACTGAAGCAAGATATATATATATATTCTAGAAATTTCTCCAGTAGCAAAGCAAGCTGCTTGAGACAAATGGAAAACAAGGAGTAGTGTTAGGTCTATCACCAACACAAGTGCTCTTCTATAATTATTAGACCAGAATTGCGTCAAAGAAATAGCAACAGGTGACCCAAATTTCATTGGGATTGCTATGAGATCTTCTCTAACACTGCATCTGCCTGCTTATTTTCATTGCTTTGTTTGATTACAGAATCATTAAGGTCAGGCCAAACTTATGGTCATTAGCATCATTTCAGAAAAGAAACAAGATGTGAACATCATTACTCTTTATCAGATGAAGTACTGGTCTCATTCAAATCCGGGTAGCTCTGCTGCCTCCTAGTGCATTTACCTTCCTTGACAAAAGACTTAGTTTTGCAACAACATTTGGAGAATCCCTTACTCTACAGTTATATATTGCCTGTAGTTCTAGGGGAACACAACCTGTTTATTTTTCCTCTGTGACTCTGATGGGTTACACCACCACATTACACTGACAAGTGATCAGGTCCACAGGACCATCAGTAAGCAAAACAGCGAGGAGGAAGTTATATGAGTGACGAACCTACACACAGCTGCATGGAGTAGAAATTCTTCAGTGTAACGTACAGATCATCATAAAAACCAGACTTACGTTCCACCCCTTCCTTTCAAGAGTAGTTGTCACTTTTTGAACAGTGGGTTTTATTTCCATACCACCTATATTTTTTAAATGAAGCCTGGGTGATGGTTTACCATCTATGACGGTTCTCTCTGCTGAAGACCATGTACTCAAAATCCAATCCCTTCCAAAGCCATTAAACTATAGACTTTAAGTCCTAGGGAGCACTGAGGAAGATCAGACAGGAAAATCATTTTCTGGCAAATGTGTCATGATTGCTATGATCCACCTTATAAAATCCTACCTTCAGTCAAAAATCATGAGACGGGGGCATAGCAGAACTATCTAGAGCCTGAGATCAGTGACTGCATAAACTCCAGGCTCTCTGATCCAAATTTAACAAAAACAGTAACTGAAAACTTAAAGCTCAGCTAAAAATTGATCTCTTCATCTGTAAGTTGACTACCAATATGCGCTGCTCAAGTTTTCTCTGGGAAAAAAAAAAAAAGGCTTCTTAATAGGCAATATCACATAAGTTTCCCCACAGGCCAAAGCAATGTTTCCAATAAGAGCACTGCACCAACACGATCATCCATTCTTGCTATAGAAACAGGTAGTCAGCTTCAATTTAAGTGCTCATAGCTGATTTAAATACTTGAAAATTTTAAAGCAAAACCCCCATAGCTTTCTTGGCAACATCATTAAAATGAATTTTTCTACTGATAGCCAAATGAGCTAGGAAAGTCCTCCCCACTCCCAGCACACAACTGCGGCTCCGAGTAATTCTGTCACCCTCTCTCATCCCAGGAATTCTCCTTTCTCCATCACTCACTCTGCACAGGATTCAGCATCATTGCTGTTCCATGTAGTTCAAAACTGCAAAAAGCTGTGGTATCTTTCCTCCCGTATTTCACATTTTGCTTCCATTGCTTTCCACACATCTTAGTAAGAAAGTCAAGAGGTAGCTCGCCCCTGAGTTAACCGTAACAGTCCATGGTCACTTGTGCATAATTTGTTTTTCCACTCTCCTCCACAGCGGAGAATGCTTTCGACAAGCTCTAATTGAACTGCATCAGATGTCACTGATAAAGGATAAGATCTGGGAAATATTGAGCCTTCCTCTATAAGATCATCTTATTGTACTATATATATATATACACACACACAAAAACAAAAATACTGAAGATCCCCTTATAAGATCTTACTGCACCATATATATATATACTAAAAAAAAAAAAGAACCCAAATATCTAAACAGGGATTTTCTTTTCTGTATGTTTGAAAAGGGAATGGCAGAAAAGCCCAATAGTTGAGTTCCTCTACAATCTCTGAAATACTTCAGCACTGATAGATGCTACATGAGACACATTCATGAGTCGTTACACAAGCACTGTGCTAACTGTCTGCCATGAAGATAATGCAGATTTCTCTGCCTGTTTCAACACACAACAGGAATGGTCACTTCCTCGCCCTCAGTTTGCTCACCTGCCTGTTTGCGGGGCTGCCACTTCCATTAAGGCCAACTCATACGCCATTTCATTTCCAACAGTGCTGCTTGTGAGAAAAGGAGGTAGGATGTTGCACACTTCAGGGAAAAGGACATAAAAACAGAAAAGCATTGCCAACTTCGTCCTGAAGGCAAGCAGAGAAAGTTGTAAAGGCACTGGAAGTATCCAAGAAGTACCTGAACAGACACACAACATTTCCAGGAAGCTTGAACTTGCTTGAGAGCTCCTTTCTTTTCTGCACGCAATCCCCTTACCTCCATAGGAGTCTCTCTCTTCCAGTTTTTCCCTTCTTTACCTCCTCTCCCACCAACTGTGCTTACCAAATCCCTGTCAGCAGCTAGAACTAATTGGAACATGAAAAATTCTCCACAGTACTCCAGACTAGCATTCACCTGCTACGAAGCAAAATAACTATCACTTCTCAGCGAGCCTCTTTTCCTTCCTGCCCTTCTGCTGCCTTTTTTTTAGGCTAGTTGAAAAGAAACTTTAGAAGAACAGCAAAGGGTGATGCAGAACTCAGTCCAGCTTTTATAAAAATCAGAAGGCCTTGCCGCGCAATGTAGGCCGCAACGCAGTTCACAGGGACTTCCCCATATACCGAGGCTGAGCAAAGTTCTGATTTCAAGGATTCCTTTATTCCTCGTGCGATTACCTAGCCCACGCTTTCCTCAACTATTCAGTTTAATCACATATTTTAATTCCATTCCCGAATACCTTACACCCTAGACTTGCCATTTCAATTTCCACAGGGCAAATAAAACTGATGGAAAGCGTTTTGACAAGGGTATTATTTCATCCAGTCACCTGAGATGACTCCAAATTCAGATATTACATTTAATGTTACTGGGGCAGATGCTGTTAGGTTCTTTCAAAGGAACACAGTCACATCATCTGCATACATTAGTGACTTCTCTGCCTCAAGTTGCACGTGCTTTATACTGTCACAAGCTTTCAGAGACACTGCTGACAATACCACACTACTGGGGCACCTCAAACATTTTTCATCACAAAGTAAAGGAGAGAATACCTGCGGAAGTTCGTGTCCCAAACGAGAAGAGTACTTCACGCATTTATTGGCTTCAGCAGTAGGAACAGCAGTGAGATACTATTCTGAAGGCAAACTGCCCCAACCATTTTCTTCCTGGTCACAGGAGCCTGAAGAACCAAAGCTGTTGCTTATGATCAGCATCCATTTTTAAGCAACTAAGATTTTTCTACAGTTCAGGTGCTATGATTTTGAACACCACCATCTCACTGCTCTAGATACTACGTTCAGGAGGTTTCCCAGCAAGCATAATGCTCAGAGCAGGGGCAAGCATTCAGCAATCCATGGCAGGACTACAGTGAAAAGAGTTAAAGCCCATCAGCATAACAAAGTGAGCAAAGAATAAAAGCAATAAAAAAATTCTAGAGACAAAAGGTAGTTTACTCATAGTTATAACAAGCATTTTTTCAGCTTGCCACAGCAGAATTACTGGAGAAATTGATGAAGAACTACTGCATTTCCAATGGAACTTCTGTCAGAAGACCTCATGTAATCAACATTATTCTCACCTTTGTTAATGACGTGCTGAATCAATATTTTTTTAATTTTTCCAGTATTTACAAGCTACACCTTCTGTATTAAAAAGATCAAATCTGTGTTAGTCTTGGTTTCGATTGTGAAAGTCAGTTACATACACACAAATATATATACACAAAATATGAAAAATCCATACGTACATAGTCATGCGAACTTGATACGCATGCTGCTCACCTAACAGAAAAAAAGCCCACTCTTTATACAGTATTCCTTAAAAATTTACTATCACACATCTAAATCCACCGTTATAAAGACCTTTAAAACTAATTTATATTTCTGTAAGCTTAAAAAAAGACAGTGTTGATATACAGCTGCAAAGGTCAGCAGCTAAACATAAGACAGTTTTCAACCTAACTAATATTAAACCTGTTTTGCCACTGCTAGCAATAGTCAAGAGCTCCAGATGACTGGCTCTTAATACAAACCAGCTCTAACGAGAAAGTGTATTTCTAGATATCTGTGAGAATTACTGCAGGATTTCAGACCATTTTTAAAAAGCAGACTGTATTTAATCAGAATTAGTAATTTAAAAATGGTACAAAAAGCAGCACACAGGCCTCTACTCTGGAATACAAACCCATTTAAGAGCATCACCTTGAAAATAATGCAAGGCTCAGTGGACTTTGAAAAGACAACAACGAAGCCCACATGTCTACATTACAAACATTTTGTATTGTTAGGTAACTAGGTTACCTTTCATTTTCATTTTATTAGGAAGCTGCATATACAAAAAAGCAAAGCTCTGTTGTCTTGGAAATGTGTTCATACACAGTATAGATGTATATACACGTAGAAATAAATACATTTTATCCACAAATAAACAAAACTAACAGGTATCACGTGGGCTACACTTTCTTTAATTTAGCCACATACATTGGACCCCACGCTCTCCCTTTCTCTGGTAGAACCAGAAGTTCATGCTGTTGCATATCACTGTGAAAAGCGAATTCCTGGGAAAGGGCTTTGGCAATTTCACTTAAATCTACTGGCATAACATTAGTGCAGGAGTTTAGAATGAGATTTATTACATCACTGTTCTCTGCCTTTGAGAGAGTGCACGTAGAGTAGACCAGTGATCCACCAGGACGCAGTGCTTTAATAGCAGACCTGCAAATAACGAAGAAAAAAAAAGCTCAACATATGAAGTGACATACTGAGGGATAGGATAGGGGAAGCAAAAAGGAGGAAAGGTGCAGGAGTTTTAAATCCAGGTTTACAAATAGGTACACAAATAGAAAAAAAATAACATCCTGAAATATTAATAGAATAATTGACATTCAGGAAAACACCTGCATCACATTTTTGCTTTCTCATTCATTATTGTATTCTCAGTTAATTAAGACTGTGTTTGGCTTTTTTAAATGTAAGAATGACAAGTAGACAACATTCAGAGTTGCAGAATATACTTTGGATCGTTTATATGCACAGCACAACTGTGGAAATGCTGCAACTGTGCATACAAAATGGGTGAGTACCACATCAAAAGAGCTAGTGAGATACTTAGCTGGCTGCTGGAGTGAACAAATAGCAGAATGTACTGTTGCAGTAATAGCCTGGACTAATTGCTCTGCTCTAATTTGTGCAATTTCAGCAACTTATGCAGCATTTATCAGGACTGGAGATTTCACTGAGACACTATTTTCAATCTTATTTCCTAAGATAATGCAACAAATCATTTCCTTGGCTACGTGCGTCAGTGTGTTTATGTACCCTTCACTTTCTACCCTGTTGACAAATATTGGCTAAATACAGACAATATTTCAGGTTTATAGAAAGCTTCATGACTACTGATGGACAGAGCAAGGGGTTTTTTGTTTGTTTTTGTTCCCTTCCCCCACCTCCCTAATTCCCCATTGAAACAGATCAAACAAACTGTTTACATTCCATTAAAGCAGATCCCCAAGGTCCTTTTCATAGAGAGAGAGAGAATATAACCTGAGAAGAGTAAGGAAATGAGATATGCAATTCATATTCATTTATAGCGAATTAAAAATAAAATAAAACCTCACACCACGGAAGACTATTCAGACCTTAGATTGTTAGGTATTATTGAGATGACTGCACTGACCAAAACCAGCCAAAACAAAACCAACAACATAAAGACGCTAAGTGGAAAAGAAAAACCCCAATCCTCAAATCAGGTGAGCAGCCTCCAGAAGCAGTGAGCCCGATTCCAAGCTCAGATGAATACAAACAATGGCAGTGAAGTGGCAATTCCTCCAGAGGGAAGCTGAGGATCTGCTAAGCATGATATCGGAATGAAAGCAGTCAAGAAAAAAGAAGAAAGAGTGGGGAGGAGGGAGAAACCTCCAGTCTTTTTTTTTTTTTTTTCCCCCTAAACTGGATCGGGCCTTTTCAGTAAAAGAATCAATAATAAAAGCCTTATCACAAGCAGGATCAAAGCAACTCTGAAAGTCCTGTCCCAAATAATAGGGAAACATCAGGACAAATGACGGAGATAATACAACACCGTTCACCTTCCCAGGTGAAAACACCTTTGTATTATACTCAGCCTCTTTCTCTAAGGAGTATAAGCCCATCCTGCTCATTTCTATTAGTCTCAGTTAGGTTAATCAACAAGGCAAAAACATAATTTACTGGTAACTACACGACTCCAGTTCTACTCAGTATAAGGGAACATATCTCTCCCAACAGATGACGCTAAAAAAAAAAATTAAAAGTCAGTGTTTAATGCCTTTGTTGTATCAGTTCAATAAAAAGATGCAGAGTGAGCAGATGGCTAGCACATTTAACATAAGTGAGAGAACAGTTCAAGATCAGCCTGTTATAGGTAAAGAACAGGTTACAGAGTACTTATGTAGTCTGAACACTTCCAATTTAAGTGAGCCTAATGGACTCATTTTAGGATACTTCCAAAATTAGCTAAAGCTCGCGAAAGAGCAAGCGTATCTCAGACTTCTGAGTAGCTTTTGGGAATCTGTGAAAGTGTTTAAGAATATTTTAGATGCAGTCTAACACAGATAGCATTTACCACATCACCTTGAGACAGTAAATATAGAAGAGTTGTCATACCAACATCCTTCACACAATTACAGAATGATTTATGTTGGAAGAGAACTCTGGAGGTCATGCTGTCCAACCCAGACCTTATTTTCCCAAATTCTGCAATTGATGGGTTGACAGCTGGATGATCAGTTCACGGTTGAATTAGATGATCGTAGTGGTCTTCTCCAACCTTAATGACTCTATGGTTCTGATTAAAAGGATTCACTGCAACTACTCAGTCCAGGATAGTTGTCCACTCTCCCATTCCTGCATCTCAACACACACACACCTTACAGCAGGGTATAGAAAATACTTGACCAGAGAGTCTCAGCTGCCTCTCATAACTACTTCGTTTGCAAGACTTCTGCTATAGTGACAGCCGTAGGGCAGAGTTAATGTTGCATCTGTGTTAAGCCTGAGTTAAGGCTTGTCTGACCAACAGAAACACATCCTGTGTATGGAAGATAGCTACTGTAAAGCAGAGCAGGGAGCCACAGTACGCATATCACAAAATATCTGCAAGAAATTCAGTAAGTTAAGTAATATTGCATTCTGTTTTATGATAATCAAAACCAGCTCTTAGGTATCTTGTGTTGACTGCCTGTTTACTTAGATTTCAAATGCTAGAGCGAAAGCAATCCGTAGGAATTACCTTCCCAAGGCATAACCTGTAGCACCAGTTTCTAGTTTAGAAATTTTGCAGTAAAGCATCTCTTCAGAATTTTGGGCTAACGCTCAATGCTGTAGTGCTGTGTATTAGGAGGAAACAGCCCAGTGCCCAAAGTGTCACTTGTTTATAGCTACTTGTAGAAATGACAGGGCATACTGAAAATTCTGCACTTTTAAACACACGAACAAAACAACAAAGAGTTGTTTGTTTTGTAGCCTATTACACTTACAGAGGAGAGATCTAAACAGCGTCTTAAAGCATAGCTCATCTTCATAGCATTATAAGAAACCAAATAGTTCTCTCATTTTCATATTTTCTCCTTCATTTTACACCTTCTCCATATACCCAGGAATGCTGAACAATAAAAGAACAGCCAAAATGTGAAAACGTTTCTGCACAACAATCAAGATTTACTTTCAGTACACCTGATAACTGTATTCAGAGTCGATAACCACAACTGCTTTCCTACAATGCATATACTGTATGAGAATTTAAACAAGTGAGAAAACATTTTTACTATTAAAAAATGGAGAAGGTAAGTAAATACCAAAAAAGGAGGTACAGCTTGAGATAAAAGTACAGACATTGCTAAGTGCTTTTCTTTTTCCTATGAAGTAACAAACATTCAAGGCAATACTTTTAAAGGCACTGTGCTCCTGCCATGAAGACCCTGGTACAGGATTCAGAGGAGGAAGCAACACAATTTCCAGAAGAAAATCTAGAAAAATCTCACAACAAAATCCAAGACTGCTTGGCAATTTTCACTGCACCGTGACCCAAAAAAGTTGGTCTGTTCAAGGCAGTTATCTTTGCTCTGGACCTATGTCATGAATTAAAATACCTAAGAGAGATTACTTTACACCGCAAGGTTAAATCACTGTATCTATCCATCTTGACAAGCTCAGCAACAGCAGTTTCAGCAGCAGTGTTCAATGTCAAGCAACCGCCATCCTTAATTAAGCTGTGCCTGGCTTTTGAAAAACCTTCAAAGAGCTGCAAAATTCAAAGTGAAGAAGAGCTGGGCTCAAAGTCATGGGGGGATACTGTGGTGGGTTAAGCTGATTCAGACAATCAGATCCCCTTGTTGTCAGCATGACAGAGAACTCATTCATAAGAAAGCATGCACAGATACTTTTAAGAAAAAAATCTGCAAACAATGGAAGGAAACAACCCCATAGAAGGGGGATGTCAGAGCTGGACCATAACTTACTGACATTCAGCAGAACCCACCATCATTGCTATGACTACGCAATCCAGGAATGGACAAAACCTCTTACGCAAGGCATGACCCTCTGATTCTTACTTAAAGCTTGACTCTCAGCAAAGCAATCTGGTGCTTGTTGTAAGGTACTTTGTAACGTCCACAAATGAGCTCCAAATCTAGAATAACCAAAAGGATGTGAGGGCAGAAGACACTTGTGTTTTTTTTCACCTTTCACTTTTCTTATGATGTGTTGCTTAAACATAAAATATATAGGTAATTAATCCAGTTATTTTTCCTTAGTGGTACAGATGTTCTTCCTACTTATAAGGGAAGCAGTAAATCTAGGTGGAATATGAACCTAGTTATACTTGATTTCATAATTTGAAATCTAAGATACACATGAATTTTACACATAACATGCACTAAAACTGCACAGTTTCAAGCTTCTCATGAGAATGCATATTAAAAAGACAGGAAACTTATCCTGGAGTCTCATATGTCCATTTTTCCATACAACTGATTCTGTTTCACTACACCGCCAACAGCTTACGTGTGTAACTCAGCTTGTGCTGCATCCTATCACACTGCACCATTGTAGAAGTGTGAGGTTATTGTTTCAGCTCCATAAATACAGTCAATGCACAGCAAAAAAAAAAAAAAAAGAATAAAACTGGTAAAGCAAGACAATTAACACGCTCCATTCATCATGTAAAGTCTGAATACAAAACCTCCAGGTTTAGCTCTTCCAGGATACAATATAGAAAACTTCACAAAGAAGTGTATTATAGAACTGCAATTACTACATTGAAATAAAACAAACAACAAACTTACATGTTCAACTCAAGGGAAAAAAAGTCAAAATTTTCTGAGGTAGAGAATGCAACTTCAGGAGATAGCAGTATTGTATAATTAAGGAAACTAAGTACAATATCAAAACAGTCAAACCATCAGTGGCTTGTAATTACAATGGCTGGAAAATTGCAGGATAAACTGAGATTAACTGGCATATTGTTCTGTAGAAACTTGCTTGATGCTTCTCCACGTTTGCTTTGACTTACTGACATTACCACTTTACAGTCACTAAATTTGCACTTACATCTTTCCAGTCCATAAGCCTAAAACACAATTGTAATCCAAACGTAGGTTGCACTCTTCCTCATTCTAAATGAGCTTTTACAAAGAAAAAGTTTTTCTCCACTTTATATTATTTACAAGATGTTTCTTTGGAAAAAAGTTTCAATAGCACTCACTGTACCACATAGTCAGAGGTACAAAAGGTACATCAGCCTCTTTTAATCCCTCATATCTTGAATACTGGATAACATTTTTAAATACTTTAAAGAATATACTATTTTGAAGTGTTTTTGTTTAGTTTACTACCCAAGACTTACCTTAAAATCTAGAAATGGAGATGATGCTGTTAGAGGAAACAATAATACGACTATGTAACATCTCTGGGAATAAAGACAGCTCCAGAGCCATACAGCAACTCTGAAAACACTTCTTCACAACTAAAATACACCTAGCCAGAACCCTAAATTAAGATTTTTCACACTAGAAGAAAACTAAACACAGTAAGATGACATTTTAGTTGTTCTAAAGTCATGGCACCTCCAGTACTCTTTCAAAAATAGGCAGACAATAAACACCTGTATGTTCAGCCCACTCCTGCAACACTTGTGTGTATGTTGCATGCCATTGGAAGGGTCAGCATTAAGTACATTACTCATTTAACCTTTTTCAGTATTTCAAGTAAAAAAGATAAGATATTTTATGGCATTTTATAAATAACAACACTTCAACAGTGCCATCTTTTGGCAACTGGAATGTATTTCTGCTCCATGTGCAAGATAACGTGATGAGAACAAAACCTGCTAATGCACACCAACTACTCAAGAATTAGAATTATCTGGAGTTAAATTTGCTTTTATCATCAATTCTATTATTTTTGTTGACAAAAATATCATGCATTTCCTTCTTCCTCTTACAGGAGTCCAAGTGCATCACTTTAACACGGACTGCACATTAAAGGTTTTTCTTGCTTTTCCCCACATAAAGACAAAATAAGGAAACCCCTCTTGTGATGACACACCCAGTTTCTAGTAATCTTTGAAGAGCAGTGACAGAGGTGTACAGGAGACAGGCAAGTTCAAATATCACCATGCAGAATGGTAAGAAACAGCTCTTTTTGCTGAATTTGATTGAAGTATAACGTAAACAGCCTCCAAAAACGGAAAACCAAAAATATCTGCTCCGTTTTAGTCAATTTCTTCTACTGAAAATTCTGATCAATAACATTTCTACAGCAAATAATTTTGAATTCTTCTGATAAAAGTACCAGACCTTCAGTTTAACATTATTGAGCTTTCGCCTGTGATGCACACCGAGTCCTAGAACAGTCATCTTGTTAACACAGGACTATGAGATATCCTTTGTAATACATTCTCAGTGGAGGTGAGTAGATCATAGAAAACAAGAGGAGTGTTTGAGGAGAAAGAGGAAAAACTCCAGGGAACAAGACAAAAAAAACCAGCAGTGCAGATCAGCAATCCTTTGCATGACTTACCCCTCACTTTCCTACATGCCTTCTCTCCCCTTCTCCACAGGACATGGCATTCATTTCCTCTCTCAATTCACCGCTCCATCACTGATAACTCAGTTTAGAAACACCTCAGATAATTTAAAAACGCTACGTAACTTAGCCCACAGAGCTCTGACGTAGTTTAGTTGTCTCTCAACCAAGGCTGCCGTATTTCTGAAGGGACTCCTGTATTTCTGCTTCCCAGATGACATTCAGCCTTGCCACCCTTCCCAAGTTTGACATTAAGTAAACTCTGGGAACCTCTATGACCGTATGCTATTTTTTTTTTTTAAAAAGGCTCTCTCTGCTTTTGCTAAGAACATTCAAGGCTGATCTTTTTCACCAGCAGCAAATCAAAAACAAAACTAAATCACTTTGCCTGGACAGGACAGCTATTTAATTAGAAGTACTTTTTTTTGTTGTTGTTGTATCATCATTTCATGTCCTTGTGTTATAGGCTCTTGCCAAAAAAAAAAAAAAAGATAAAAAGAAGAGTCTGGTGGCATCCATACCCTGGTACCTCAATCATATGATTGCACACTGCTTACTTAAAAAAAATAGAAATGAAAATTTGCCTTCACTTTACAACAAAATAAGCAATTTGCATCACACACACACCAAAACAGAAGTGTAAAAGAGACACTGTAATTCTTCGTTCAAACACAAAGAATTGCAATGTGGAAAACAGAAAAGACAAAGAATGCAAAAGAAACAATATTGGGGTTATTGTATTTTTTCAGTAATCCTCTATATTTGATACACATTTTTTCTTCTTTTTTTTAAAAGAATCTATGATGAAATTCTATGAGCACATTTATACTATGAATTTGTCATTGATTTTAACTACAGAGAGAAAACAGCAGCTTGTAACTTAAACAGTTCACATCCTAAACTTCCACCAAAAATTTTAATATTCACTTGATTTTCAAAAGTCTGGGCTTCAGAAAATAATGCTAGTTTATTGGTATTCAGGTTAGTCTTTAGAGACTTGGGCTGCCAATTCTACTTGATGACTTAAGGGAAAACGCCAGACACATTTCACGGGCCACACAAGCAAGCCACACACGTTAACTCTGATGATCAAGAGGGAAGAGAAGACACTGGACATTCTGCCAAGAAGTACAAGGAGTGTTTAGAGAGTGTTCTCATGGACAGTTATCAAGTAGTCAAAGGAAAAAAAAAAAATCCCATGTTTAGTTGGGATGAACTGCTAACATGCTGTAATAAATCATGGGGATGCTGGTACACGCTCTGTTTTGACTACACATTTCATTTACTAGAAACAATATTTTTCTGATTCCTTAGCCTATATTCAATGCTTCACTTTGAATTCCAAAAAATAAGAAATGATGCAACTTAAAAGATCAACTAGAAAAACAAGTATTTTGCATTACTTATTTGCCACCAGTAATCAGAAAGAATGAACGTGGTTCTTTAAAGCTCTCATACACTGAGAATTCTCTCAAACCCTTTGGCTTTGAGCACGCTTGTCTTACACACTCAAAACTAACAAGTTCCCTTGTAGTTAATTACTTTTGGAAAAAAAAAAAAAAAAGGTGAAAAAAGGAAGGCAGCTACAATACATCTTTTAAAGTCAGTTTGAGCTCCTCTGGACCAGAACTGTATTAAACACTAGTTACAGCTGTTTAACTTCTGAGAGATGTTGTGGATAGAATTAAAGTAGTCTGCATGCCTCTGCTGCATTTTCTGAAGTGCATCCTGTTTGGATTTATCTTCAGCTGCATCCTAACAGTTTATTTCAGCTGCAATAACTGGTCCAGGAATAATTACAACATCTGTAACAGTTTCACCATCAAGTTATTATGCACTCGACCTTAACCCCTAGTTTAATTTTCATCTGAGAACTGATAATATTGGTAAATTCATTTGTGGGAACCACTGCCTTTCACGCTAGCATTCACTATCAGGAAATGAACGTTCCTTACTTTGCAATTTGTTTTCTGCATGAGCACTCCAAATAATAACAAGATTTGCAGTGTGTTCTTGGATTGTAGCACTCCACAGGGATGCTTTGGTTTTGATATTAACAATCATTACAGTCTCAATTTCCTTCAAATCTGTGATGCCCTCACTGCTTCTAAAATTTGCTGCTGAACATCCATGCTATTCATTTACATTTAAAATTCTGTTCAGACTGATGGTGGAAGAACATTCCAGCAGTTTCAACATTTAAGATCTTCATTCTCTGAAGCCCTCAAGTACTTTGTATTACAAAAATATTTTTTCTTTCTCACTGAGGTCGCCAGTTTCCCCTCCTCCTAGAGCTGATCTGCTTTGAACAAAACCTCAAAACAAGTTGACAAAGCTCAGAATAGGATTACAGGTGAGCCATTACCATAATTAAAAAGAAAGTGGAATTTACAAATTATGCGCTGAATGTCACTTGATAGAAACAAAGATTTAATTCCTTTTTGGGTTTTGTAATTCTCACTTGTATCAAACCTCTTTTGCTGTCTTCCTTATACAACAAAATTATTGCTAAAATGAAATCACATTTGTCTTTTAGATTTTATCTTCAAATCACACCATTTCATTCCAACAAAGTCGCTGAGATCTAGCTTTATTTTTGTTTTGCAGATAGAGCAAATGAGGTGAGAAATACCCATCATCATAAAGCACAAGGCAATAGGTGAGCCAGAGCAAACATTGCATGAGTAGACTCAAGCAAGATAACTTTGCATAGGTTTAGCCTTCCAGGATATTACAGGAAGGTATCTATTACCAGAAGGTATCAGAGACAGAATTCAAACTGAATTTTTGATTTATAATTATGCACCCAGGCTATAAAACAAACGCTCAAGTAGGTACTATTCTACAATCTTAGGTTTGCAAAATTTCTAATACACTTGCGTGAATCATTTAGCCTTTTCTGGTCTTATTTTATGATTGCCTTTTTTCCCTTTCACATATAATCTGAGATGCCATTAATATTGGAAATCCATTCTAAAACAATCAGAAGGAGCAATAAAAATCCAGCAGACACATACAACACTCACCAACTACATTATTAGATTAAGGATGCAATCTTTATGCCATGAAACTCACCATTTAATTATTGTGCCTCAAAATCTTTTAGAAGACAAAAAATATAACTAGTGTTCATAACAATATTGTTCAATCTACAGAACTACTCAGATTTAATGATAAAATGTAAGTGGAAGTAAAAGGATAACTTCCATATCAAAACCATTCTCGACCTTACTAAGCCTATTCTTCTTGCTCAAAGTATACTTCACAGTAGCAGCAGACAAAATTTTTGCTTGATTTAGGAATAACTCAATTAAACCCTATTTGGGCTGACAGGAGTGAACCTGTGCTGATTTGTTTTTTTTTCCTTTAAAAAAAAAGTTCCTGTTGTCACGAGTTGTCCACTTTAGCATTACAATCTGGAGTGATTTATGCAAATCCTCAAAATTTCAGTGGATGATATATGCTTTCTTTTTGTTGGGAATCACAAATTGGATTTTGTATGTCAAATATTGAAAAGAAAAAACTGAAATAGGTCAGTGTTTTAAATGTGATTGATTTCTTCAAAGGAAATGGGTGACATGATGCATTACTGCAATAAGATACTCATATTTCTGCTATAAATCACAGGCTTCTGATAGTTTTGCACAAGTTCTGGTTGAAAAAGACCAATCTGGAAATGCTGCAAAGGGAACTTTCCATAACAACTTCTTTTTTTTTTGTAATATGTAATATTTCCCCTCAAGATGCTTTGACAGATAGACTTGAGGCATGGTTGTTTGTTACTTAAAATTATTCAAGTCTAAAAGGCATTATTGAGAAGTCACAGTACTATTTTTCCTCAGTGGAGAAAAAGTAGTTACAAAGGTTGCACAAATGCTAGCTAGCCTATGTCTGGTATTATTAAAAAGTGTAACACATGACACTTTTGATTTAAATTACTAGCTGAAAGTTCCTGAAAAACAGCCAGCCTCCCCCAGCCTGGGTCCCCCACAAACCAGCATTCTTTTACTTTTTTCATCCCATTAGTTATGATGAGTAGTATTTTTGTGCTAACAGTAATTTAAGGGGCATATATACACACACACAAACTCAAATAAGACTACTCTCAGTTCAAGAAACAAACCAGGAATTCCATTGTTTTCCCTTCAGATAAGGAATATTTATGAAATCATTTCAGTTGTATTCACTAAAGATATATTGCTACAGTACCAGACTGATCTGAATCATCTGAAAATAAACATAGATGTGAATAAGTTCATTAAAAAGGACCATGTGGAAGCACCACAGTAGATGACCTAGACCTCACACTTACATTACATCATACAGATTTCCATATTCACATTAATTTTTTCATCTAAACATCAACTGTAACAACGTACTTTTTACCTTTTTTTCCTCCCTTCGCGTGGAGAAACCCAAGTTTGGATATTAAACATGACAAATCTCACCCTCATAATTTTCATTAACTACAAAAGCTCCTTTAATGGCTTTTCTCCACATTTCTCACCTTAGCAATTGGAACTGTAGAACAGATAACTCCTTCCTTTGTAGTAACCTAAGCGTAGCTTGCTGAATATCAGAAGAGAATAACCAACTTCTGTCATTTGAACAAGGAGCATCAACCAGTACCTATACAAAGAAGAGCAAATAAGACAATCCACAATGCAGGTATATACTTTCAGAAAACTGTCCACTAAAACCCACTCAATTTACTTCCACAAGCACTCAGAACACTACGTTTTACTTTCCATCTTGGGTGTGGAAACAATCTAATTACTAATTTGAGATGTGGCATTCTTATGGAATCACGAGGGAGAAAAACAAAACATAAGTTGCTGCTCCTAAACTACCCTCTGTCTAGATGAGTCTCTCACTTGTTCCCTGATTCTAAATACTCATGATACACCTTGTAATGTGATGGAAAGCACAACAGCAGAGCAGTAAGATCCCACACTGCAGTGAGTGAGGATCCACTCAAACATGACAGTAGTGAGCACAGAAACAAAGGAAAGAATTGCTTACCTTCGGAAGGCCTCAGTAGGTAGGGATCTCCAGAGAGATACCCTCATCTCTACTGCCAGCCCTTAAATGAGGACTGGGAAAGGGTGGATCCTGGTACCAGGTCTTCCAGTCACTCAGGTGCACTGCATGCACCTCAGCTCCCCTGGGTTGGCCCTGCTCTCCTACCAAGTGCTCAATCACTCCTTCAAGCCCTGACTCAGTATTTCTACTACACACCTGAAGCCATAAGCTCTTCAAAATTAATTATCAAGACTAAGCAGGTAACATCTTCTAATACATGAAAAAAATACGCAATGAGCTTGTTATATCAAATATTTTTGTAAGGATCAGAAAAACAAAAAAAGGAGGGGGAGCAGCATAGAAAAAGCAGAATGAGGAAATATCATTTGCTAATGAGTAAAAATGTTACCTTGTCATATATCTCAGGCTTAAGATCTCCAATCTGTCTACCGTCTAGGTTAGAGACAGTTATTAAGTTAAACAGAGGTTGTGGGATGAAGGATTCCATTGTCTGTTTTAACCATCTTGACCTCAACTCATCATACTCGTTACAGTGAAACTGACCTTAAAAATAAACAAATAAATAAAAGCAAATGCTCTAAAATCAGTTCTGCTATATTTGTAAAAAAGAAAAAGTTACACAATTCTTAGAAATTCTATTGACATTTTTCTGTGACAGCCACTGAGCTTTATACACTATGTGCTTATGTTATCACACATTTTATAGCACTGCATGTTTTTCATAAGCTCTAGTACATTTCAACATGTTCCTACAGGGCAACCCATGAATATTTACTAGAAAATACTATAATACTTAGGGTAGCAATAGACTTCCATGGTATAACAAACCTTAAACGTCAGTCAAATCCAAATAGTAGTGCTATCTGAAAATTGTTCTGGGCTCCTTCTGCCATTGTGCTTCAACAATGAGGTATGTATCTCTTATATATTAATTGTCTTTTAACTAAATGAAACCTCAGCTGACTGCACGCAATGATGAGCAGTCCAAATCCTCCTTTAGTTGAAATTTAAGCTGTAAACAATGTAATCCTGTCGTTTCAGTTGCAACAATGTAGTCAGAGTAGTCAGGGCTTTTGAAAAGTCACTTGTATATATCCAGTACAACAATACATTTTCCTCTTGTTCCCCTAGACTATTTCGATGAACTTCCTCCTCTTCCAACCCTAAACACCCACCTGCGGCTCATCCTAAACTCTTTGTCTGCTAGAAGTAAAATAAATAACAACAACAACAACAACAAAAAAAACATTTTCCTTCCACAACTTTTTGAAAGGGCAACCCACATTTAATTTACCTCAGCAGCAGCACTGGATTCCTCTAAAAGACAGAATGAGAACCAGCTGTAATCAATGGGGGCATGTGGTTCTAATTAACATTCTCATCTGCAAGAACCTAAGATGCTTGAGTATTTTGCGACAATTATTACCCAAACTAGCATACAAACTTGGAAACAGCAATCACAGCTTGCCTGAACTCCCTGGCCTAGCAGAACTGAGCCACGGCTTGGTGTTGCCTTCTAACATGATTCGGTTACCTCAGAGTTCTCTTCTGCAACATCTAGGTAGATCAAGACTGGAACTTACTGAATACTGATATAATCCAATTTCTTCTTATAAGCTTTTTCCCCCTGCCTAGATCTAGCTCATTTAATCTATACTCCATTTTATGCTGGTACCTTTATTTACTTGCACTATTTGCACAGCACTGCCCACCTAGGAAGCAGAGAGGGGGGAAAAAAAGTACAAACATGCTAGGATTGTGTATTACTTGCTTCCTGGGTCAACAAATCTACAAAGGACTTGAAGTAAATTCTTCAGAAGTAATATAAGGAAATTACTGAAAAAAAAAAAGAAAAACACAACTACTTTGCATTTGTCTGTGAGCGTGCAGTAACCTGTATTTAAGTAACTTCTGCCATTTTCATCATCTTGTAGGTAAACAGAATTCATAAAAATGTTACCAAACAGCATGGAGCTAAATACTTCTATTAAATATCCCCCACCCCTATTTCCAACTCTTGTACAGAATACATACACAACTCAAATAGCCCACACACAAATCAGCTTCTTGATAGCATTACCTGGACAGGCACATTGTAGGATCGCTACTGATTTACCTCCTGGAGCAGCACAGAGATCCAAAACGTCTTCTCCATCCTTCACCTCTAACGCCAACACTGGTAACATGGAAGCAGCATTGAGTAGGTAATACTCTTTCAGTTTACCAGTCTGGTGTTTCTGCGACGGGAACCTCCTAGGAGTTCTACTGACATAACACTTCAGTGATCTTGGAAGATGGGGCAAAGTTCCTCTGAAGGCAGACTGATATCCCTGCACACACAGGGTGTCCTCCAGGTCAGTGGTGTGGCTGAATTTGTTGAGCAGGATGGCATGCTGCCAGCACGATGGGTATGTGAGTACGCCTCTAGGTTGGAAAAAGGAAAATTTATTCAATAACTTGACAAGTAAGATTAACTTCCCACCACACAAGAAGCCTCTTCTTAAATAGGACTAACAACTGCACCATTGGATGATACTTCTTGTAATCAAAAGGGAATTATTTTGATTAGATATAGCTGTGAAGAACAGGGACAGTTGCAACCATTCACATACGACTCTTTCTGAATTTAGTTTTTAAGTGCCTCATAAACTAACCTCTGTACTTCTCCCACCCTCAGTTTTACACAAAACAACAGACCTGACACTGGTCCACACATCTCCCAGCTCTGTTGAGTACTGCTTCTCAAAGTGATCCAGAACAACTTGACAGATCTGCTTTTGGAGCTTCCCTTTGGTTTTATTTTCGAGCTTCAGAGAAAGGAGTTAGAAGGGCAAAAAGCAAAAACAAAACAAAACAAAACAAAAACTATTAAAAACTACTGAAATATTTTCTTCAGATTAAAGCAATTAGTATCAGTGATACTCATACACCAAGGTTGTATCCCACATGTAACAAACTGAAGGACCAAGCTAGGTTCTCTCTCCTCCACCCGTTAAAAGGACGATCAAAGCCTGCTAACAATATTCCCCTCTCCATCTGCACTAGGATAACGTAGTGGGTCCTGTGGTTAAGTGATATCGGGAGCAAAAGCAGTAGAGCATGACTGCAGACTGCTTCCTAGAACTGCAATCACACCTGCCAAGACGTACCTACACATATAAGCAAAAGAAATCCAGACTTGCACAAATCCTGTGGAACAGAGCCAAAAAGCACTGCCGTAATGAAGTGATTCCAGGAATAAGGAAAGAACGAGAACCGTGGAATTGTTTGAGTTAGAAGAGACCCTTAAAGGCCATCCAGCCCAACACCAACAATGATCAAAGGACACCCAGAGCTACACCAGGTTGCTCAGAGCCCCATCCAGCCTCACCCTGCACGTCCCCAGGGATGGAGCACGCACCGCCTCTCTGGGCAACCTGTTCCAGTGCCTCACCACCCTCACTGTAAAAATGTTTTGCTTTATCCCCATTCTAAATCTCC
Organism: Odontophorus gujanensis; assembly: GCA_013399175.1. Classification (NCBI taxonomy): domain Eukaryota; kingdom Metazoa; phylum Chordata; class Aves; order Galliformes; family Odontophoridae; genus Odontophorus; species Odontophorus gujanensis. Next base: position 636,277 of record VXAB01002902.1, read on the forward strand.
CTCCTCAGTTTGAAACCATTCCCCTTTGTCCTATCACAACAGAGCCCGCTGAAGGATCTGTCCCCCTCTTTCCTACGGCTCACTAGCTAGCTATAATTCAGCTGCAATTTCGATCTTCTCCTCAGCCTATTATGTTTCGCTTCACAAGGAAATAATTTCTGGTTTCCGAACAAAGCCGCGCTGTTCGCAAGGAGAACACAGAACTTGGCAGGACGGTAAAACACCGCACCCCCCCCCCAGCCGCGACCATCCTCCCCCATCTTCCCTTACGGCCAGGAAGGGGCGGCCGTTCCTCGCAGCCCGCTTCCGGCCTCACCTGCTCCGTGGTGCGGGCGGCCCCGCGGTGCGGGCGCGGAGCGAGCCGGGCGGGCAGCGTTGGCAGCAGGCGGGCTGCCGTGTGGGGCAACAGCATGGCCGGGCTGGGGCGGGGCGGCTGGGGCTGATCCTTCCGGCTGCAGCCGTCCCAGTCACCGCCGCCGCTAGGGGTTCTTCCCCAGCCGTTAGTCCTGGCTGGAGCAAACTTAGAGGTGCCCGCTAAGTGTGTCCTTCCAGTGCTGTAACTATGCAGTTCTCGAACATGTCCAGGAGTGCTGACTCCACCGCCTCCTAGGGCAGCCTGTGCCGATGCCTCACTGCTCTTTCTGAGAAGGAATTCTTTCTACGATCCAACCTGAACCTCCCCTGGGGCGATTTAAGACTGTTCCCTCCCATCTTGTCACTTAGCTGGGAGAAGCTGGCCCCCACCTCGCCACAACCTCCTTTCAGGCTGTTGGATCTCCCCTGAGCGTCTTTGGACTAAGAGATCCCAGTTCCCTCTACCACTCCCCATAAAGGCTGTGCTGCAGGCCCTTCACAGGTTCGTTCCCCATCTCTAGACATGATCTGGGGCCTCAATTTGCTGAAACAGCCTGCTTTTGCTGTCGGTGCTGTGGCTTAATAAAGCCAGTATATCCTCTTATCTCTCAGAAACTTCTTTGTCAGCTCTTGACTCCTCTAGAAAAGAGCAGCTTGGAAACAGCAAGTTCCTCTAACAGGGCTCTCGGTTAATGGCCGTCTGTGCGGCTCCTGTGCACCGACACTGGCCTCTAAAATCCAGAATGAAAAGGGGTGCAAAGGTAAAGGCAAGAGCGCCAAATAAATATTTGAGTTTCAGGCACTGACTAATGGAGACTAAGAACGTTCATGCACACCTTGTGGAAATTACTGTCAAACTTTGAAGCTAGTTTAAAGTGTTTCAATCAGTAACCTGAGAAAGAGCCAGTGGGTGAAATGGAGTGCTCCTGCATACTCAACTGAAAGGAATCCAGAAGGGTTTTTGATAGAGTTGTGTGGCCAGATAAGGAATAAAACTGGTCTAAAAGTACAGTTGTCTGCAGCTGTAGTTCTGTCAAGTCCTATAACTAACACATACAAGAAGATACATACAATTGAATTGTACTTTGCTAGTAACACAAATTGAAAATGCCTGCTGGAAGAGTGGCCATTGCTTAAACAGAGGACAAGAAACTGCCCATTCGGGATGGATTTGTGGTCACTGTCTGTCTTAGTGGGGCATTAAGTGTGACCAGTACCATGCTCAGTATTTCCCTTTGAGTCGCTGAGTGTAATTAGTACTGCGTTGTTTGCCTAAGCAAGTCAGAAGGAGGTAGACAAGGCATGGGGGAAGCACACCTTACAGTTCTCACTCTGCATTTCCTTCAGCCTCAGTCATTCCAGTAGCCTGAGAGGAAAATAACTTGAAAGTTATGTTGAATTCATATTCAGTGGGGAGCATATACAACCTTAGCTCCACCTTTCCATGGCCCAATTCCCTATATTTTGTAAAAAGTCCAGGTTTTGTTATCACAGAGCAGTTGCCAGAGTAAATCTGGGTAAGGAAATAGTTTATCTATCCTAGGATAAACATCTCCAAACTACATTTGCTTTTAAAATGTAGTGCTTTATGTACTAGCAGTGCAACTGAGACTTGTAGACATAAACCATTTTTTGACTATTTTTGCCTCAGCAAACAAACAAACAAAAAAAGATAATGTGGGAAACACTGACACTGCACATTAGTTTTAGCGTGTATGTAACTGAAATCATGAGGAAATAAAAAATCAAAGAAACATACACTACTGAAAGAGCTACTGTAGTCAATAAATTTTCATAAACAAAATGGTATGAAACAATTTTAGTACTTTGGTCATTTATTGGTACAGATTACTTTAGAGGCAGAAACAAAACTGATGCATGTGTCCACACGCATAACACGCTCATCACACATTTCACACGTAAGTGACATCTTACCTTTCAGTTTCTCAACTTTTGTTTCCACAGTATTTAGCTTTATTTTTTAATAAAGACTTCTTTTAATTTATTTTTATTAACGTTAATACAAAAGGCTAATACATTTCTAGAAACCAAAACTGTAAAAACAAAAACAAACAAACAACAAAATGGAGCCTTTAAGTCCAAATAGTAAAGGAGTAACACCGAGAGTAAAAAAAAAGAAATGGTTAAGATTGGGATCACACCTATAAAAATATATGCAATCCTTCCTCCACTAAGCATCATGTTTGTTTAAAGCGAAAATAACTAAGTCCCCAAAATCATCAAACTGAACCATATTACTCTATTAGAATACAAGGAAAGTAGTCTCATGCTGACAGTCACATACAAATTGATTCATCCTTATGCTAAATTTCCCAGCTTGGAATATTCTTCTCTACCAATTCCAAGCTTAGAATTCTTAAGACTGATCCTTTTTTCCACTCAAACATGCTCTTTCTTTTAAAACCTTAATTAATTGTGCCATTTTGATATGGTATATTTGTGTAACTTAGTGATATCATGGGTATGTGGCAAAGATTTCTAATGTTAAAGTGCTGAATACACTGCATTAATGTAGCTTCTACTAAAATCATTAAATAATATCAGCTTATGTTAGACTGAGAGCAGAATGGAAAATCAGCAAAGAGCACTTCTTCAAAAAGGCTCCGAGTTGGGGTTTCATCCTTGTTGTAACCAAGTGGCACAGCTATACACTTTTATATAATATACCAATGGTTGTCTCCAAAGTAGGAGGAAAGACAGCATATAGAGCAGGTCAGTAACCATATAACATGACCATTTCCAACCTGTTTTACGCATCCCTTGTATCTGATTTTTTTTTAATGTAAAATTAAAACACTGCACAGGAACATTATATAACTCCACAACATTCTGGGGATTCTTTTATTTTCAAGATGGCATCTTACTATTAATGAGATTCAAAAGTGCTGGAGCTTAAATGCATATTGGATGATTCAGTTTTCCATCAGAACCGATGACTGAATTAGTGCAAAAGTTTCACAATGTGCAATTTTATCGTATGCTGTAACAGACAATAAGATATTCAGCTCTGTTTTTCAAACTGAACGTATTACCTACACCCATCTCAGTTAACAAAACTAGAACAACAATGCATAAGGAAACTTTCAGGCAATTGAAATAGTACGATTTTGTAAAAAATGCATTTGTATTAAGCTTCCCTTTCTACCTCCCTCCCTTCAGATTGTCAGAAATAAGAAGTAAAGGTAACGTAATCCCTAATAAGAGGTACTGCTACTGTAAGAAAAATGTTAAGAGTCAAACATATCCGACTTGCATGTATGTAGGTATCAGCTTTCTAATGCTTTTTGAGCATCATTTTATTGGTAGTAGGTACGAAAATCCACACATATTTTCAAATAGTTTTATAAAAAGTTAGAAAAATATAATCGGCATTTGTTGTGTAACCTGCCTATATTCACCCTAACAGACATTAAAAAAATGCATTAGAACCATTTATTAGCTGCAAAAAATATCAACCACTGCACAGCACCTGGTAAGAAGTTTTGATGAGAACATACAATCCAAGATTATATCATCTTGAAGGTATTTTTCTTTGGGTTTACAGCTATGCATTTTCACAACTAAACCCAAGAGGCATTCCACACTGTGCTCATAGGAACTTCCATGGACACACAGATCTTTCTTGCTTTCATGCTTTCTTCACTCTGAAGAAGCGCTGGTGGTGTGAGAAGTAAATGACACAGTACAATAGAATGAACTCTGTGTTTAATTGCTACCAGATTTTACTTGCAAGCAGCTCATACACTGTCATTTTTTAAACTTTCCTTTATGGACAGAACCCATTTATAATAAAATTCCTTGACCATGTATTTTTCACTGTTATCTGGGATCCAGTTAAGCAACAACATCATGGGTATCACTGTTCGGTCTCTGGCGTACAGTCAATGGAGGCAGAGGTTTTCCATAGAAGTCTGTGTAAAAAATGCCAGAGAAGAAAAACACATTAAATGGATATTTACCATCACCTCTGCTTAATAAACTGTTTAAATAAGGTTAAGTCTTGTTTCCATACTGGAAGCTAGATAGCCTACATGTTTAGAGTTAATTCCTACAAAGCAACTTTCAGGCATGGTGCTAATAGCTGATGGTGTGTTGTCCAAAAAAACATTTTGTTATGTTTTATTAAACACAACAGAGCACAGTTTTCCAATAAAAGCAGCATTACGTTTGTTCTAAGCATGGAATAACTCAAATTAAAACTGCATTTCTGAGCTAAAGTTAAAAACAAGTTGTATTACACTGCTCTAAGAATACGTATACATGTCTGTAGGATCAAGCTGTTAGTTATTGTTGCATTTTATAAGCACAATGATAAAACTTCCATACCATTGGAATCCCTTCATTTTCATGGAGTTAATTCAGGGTTCCATCAGTATGTGAAACGCAACAGAACTGACAAAAATGATTGCAGGGTTGATGAAAACCTTTACAAGGGATGTTTTATTACTGTCAGCTTTTTGAGATCTGACAGACAACGTTAGGACTGGCAGGCAATTTTAGCTCCTATTATAAGTAAGATAGGTTCATCATTCCTGCAAATGTATCCTCCAGTGGCAATAAACAGATACTATCAAGTGTTGTGCTAGAATCATTACCATGACAGGAAAAATTGCAGTCCTTAGTGAAAATAACAGTACAATTAAAGATTGAAATAATTTACTATACTGCTCGTTAACTTTGCCTAAACATCCAGCACAATGTTCTCTGTTAAGAATGACACAAGATGACAAAATGTATGTCCCACATAGCTGGATAACTTCCCAGTTTGCACATTAAATTATTAAGATGGATTTACATCTCTGAGAACACCTAGCATTAAAAACAGACCTCTGCATGTTGTTTTCACCTCATACTACGCCAGTTTTATTTATTTCAGCAGCAATACCTGTAGTATCTCTCTGCCTCACTTAAAAAAAATAAATACAAATAAATACAAATCCTTCATCACGAATTGTGCCTTGAAGACACTTGCCATCAGTTACCATGAAATCAAGCTAGGAGCTTTGCCTCAATTTCTGAGCTACATCATCAACACATGCAGAACATAGTGGGAAGAGTTCTGAGAGCCGTGTGTCACAACAGACAGTTCTGGGCTCTTCAGCAGGGACAGTGATGGCAGATGAGGCAGGAGGTGGCTGTGTGTGAGGGAGGGGATGGGCTGGGTATGGATGAAAGGTAAAGCAAATAAAGAAACTGTCTCTGTGGGAGTCTGCAGTATGCTACCCAGCCAGGATGATTACATTAAGGAAATGTTCTTCAAGGAACTAAGAGATACCTCCAGATCATCCACACCCTTGTCCTAAAGGGTGACTTCAACTTGCTGGACATTAACTGGGAATACCACACAAATGATACAAACGGGTGCAGGAGATTGACCCTGCCCACAGCAGGGGAGTTGAAACTAGATGGTCTTGAGGTCCTTTTCAAGCCTGGCCATTCCATGATTCAATGACTCCTAAAACATCTTGATGGTAACTTAATGGTACTGGTTCTAAAGGAGTCAACTTGTCAAAATCCTCTCCTAATTTTGTTGCTTGCAAACAGAGAGGGTCTCATGGGTGAAGTGGGAAATGATGGCCATAATGACCATGAAGTAGTTGCACCTAAAATCTTTTACAATAGGAGGAAATTTGACACCAAAACTTCACGCATGGATATGGGGAGAACAGAGTTCAGGCTGCTCAGTTGAAAGGATCCCCTTTCTTAAGCACAGATTGAGTTAAAATAAAAAACCCAGTTATCACCCCTTCCCTTTCTTCCCCTTCCTACCGCTTTTACCTGGATTTTCTTTCTTGCTTTCTTTTCTCTACAATTCCTTTAAAAAAACAAAAAACAAAAAACAAACAAACAAAAAAAAACAACACCAAGATGGCTTTGATTAAAATTTTCTGAAATGCAGACTACAGAGTACATTTTATATACATTTCTTTGAAAAATAAATATGCAGTCTCAGAGATTTTAATTCCCCTTTTGGCAACTTTTGATAATTTGTGTCTTGGTTATCCTTTGGCAGTGAAGTTGCACATTTCTGCTTCTTCAGAAGTTCAGCAGGTATGTCCACATGGTGCTGTAGTACGTGAGCTGAACCATGGCTTGAATTGATTAATTCAAGGATCAGCAACATTGATCTCTTTTCTCAATAACCTCCTGAATTAATGCTTCCTTTGATCGTGTGTGTTCACTGCTTTAGCCTGCTTATCCTCCTCTCATATTACTCCAAATATCTTCATATTCACTTGGTTTGTGAAAAATTGAAAAATAAAAAACATAAGAAAAGTGAAGACTTTTTCATCTAAAACTGAGAATATATGGTTTGCCCACAGAAGTTGTAGGGTTTCCCTCCATGGAGATATTCAAAGTGTCTGGACACAGCTCTGAGCAACCTACTCTAAGTGTCTCTGCCTGAGCAGTGAGGGTGGACCAAATCATCTTTAGTGTTCCCTTCCAACATCTATGATACGAAAAAAATCTTCTGTCATCTTCCGAAAATAGAAGCAGTTATTAAAGAGAGAAATTTCTACATACTAAATCTTAACACTCACAGTTACAAAACTTTTCTTCAAAACTCTTCAAGTAAAGCAGCAGATCCCAAACTTTACCTTTGACATCTCTCCTTTCAGACCAATAACCGAGTTTTAAATTAGAAGTCTCAATTCTGCAATCAAATTTATATTAGGCTTTTCATCAAAGCTGGAACTGCAGTACCTCATTTGGGATTGCTACCATAACGCATTGAATTTACGAGTGCCCACGTGTCCTTGGCTTTCCTTCTCCCATACACACAAAAAATATCTGTGCTTTCAGAACCATATGCAAACAGTATTAGTAGGGAGCAGAATGTGTAGACCATCTCAAGAGGTAACATAAGCAGTCAGCTTACACACTAAAAATTCAGCTGGAGGTAAGCTATGGTTCACAGAACTACAGAAATGTGCAAGGCCCATTTGGTTTAACGTTTTGAAGTAATTAGCATCTTTTTGATTTTTCAAGGGTTAGTTTTTGGTCAAAGAAAACTGACGTTAAAAATAAAGAATAAAAATAATAATAAAAAAAAATGAAGAATGAAATGGATGTAGAAATGAATGAACAATGGAGAATGCTTTAAGAAAGTTCAAAATCCAAAATATTTTAAATTACCAGTGTGATGTGTTTCACCAAGTGGCTCGAGTTTTCGAAGTCTATTAAGTTTAGGAGTTCCCCAGCCAACTAAAGGAAAACAAAGACCGTCAAAACACATCTCTACTTGATTCTGAGAGAATTATGGACACAAGTTCCTTTTTGGAGAATTCAAAGCATTTAGAAATGGAAAACTAATGAATTATATATTTGATGAATACCATTTAGGCAATTTTAAAATAAAACAATCTACCCCCTAAAAATACTCATATTTTGATTCATTGTTAAAAAATTGATTAGTCTGACTTTTCCTGTGCACGTGAAAATAATAACTCCCCCCCCATGGTATGAATGAAATCAATACTGCTAAAACTTCAGAGAAAAAATTTTGGTAGTGTATCTCTGTGTGAAGATCATATCAGTTTCATCATTCCCAGATAAATATTTGAAAAATTTAAAAACCACAGATTGAGACATTAGTTATTGTTTATTAGTACGTTTACCTGGTGGAAGAGATGGTGGTGGTGTAAGATTTGGGGGAACTGCATCGTCTCCATTAATGGGTTCTACTCTGTGGCCTCTTTTTAATTTTGTTTTTTTATTTTTCTTCTTACTGTTATCTAAATGGAACAGAAATAATTAAATGAATAAATAATTACATACCATACAGTTATATTCCAAGAATATGTTAAATCATCTTTTAATATGATTATTGGAGTGAGATGCATGAGCATTTACAGTCTAGATTTGCATAATACAACAAAAGTTTGTGAAATGTGCAATGTACACAGCATGCTTTGTAAGTATAAAATATTTGCAAACTCTACATTTTAATAAACAAATTCATCTTAGCTTGGTAGCGATGGCAACTGGATCACATATTGCAGTAGGATAACAGAGGAACCAGTTTCAGTTGTAATCATAGAATCAAGGTTGGAAAAGACCTTTAAGATCATCCATTCCAACTGTCCACCTGTCACCAATATTTCCCACTAAAACACGTCCCTCAGTACAACATCAAAAAACGCTTCTTGAACACCTCCAGGGACGATGACACCACAACTCCCTGGGCGGCCCATTCCAATGCCTGACCATTCTCTCGGAGAAGAAATATTGCCTAATATCCAAGCTGAATCTCCTCTGGTGCAACCTGAAGCCATTCCCTCTAGGAATATCAGCCAAATCAGTGAATACACACTTTTTAAAAGCAGATTTTTCAATTCAATAACTGAATGATGTGCTTTCAATAGATTCAATTAACATGCAGTGTCTTGAAAAGTAATGCAGACATAGAGAAGAACCGTGTGAAAAATAACATTAAATGAAACATTAAAAGGAAGCAGTTACCTGAGTCAAGGCTTTCTGAGGTTTGCTGCTCATTTTCTTCACACTGCAAATGTTGTGCAGTTGTAGAATTGCACGTTTCTGGTCTATTCCCATTTGTTTTTTGGCTACTGTTAGTCGATAACTGCTGTGCATCCATTTGTTCCCGTTCTGTTTGAGATTTTGAGACAACAGTAGCCTTTTCAGCCTCCAATCTTTGCCGCTTCTTTTCCTTCTCAATTTGTTTTTCATTCTAATAAGAATAATATTTTTAATTTGTTTTTACAACTTTCAATGCTGTAAACTAATAACATAAGGAAATATTCCTAAAATACTTATTTTTATGCCCCATCTATAGCATATAAACTGTTTTCAACCAATAGCTGAAGAAAGTAACATCTCCTATATGCTGTCAAGCATGGCACAAGAAGAAAAAAGGGAATTACAGCAAAAGAATTTATATATTGACATCCACTTACATATGACTGACAGAGCTTTACAGCATATTTTCTTGCTTTGTTTTTATTTTTTGGTTAGATGAGGAAAGAAGAGACACTAGATATATATATATACAAGAACAGTAGACCTAAGCAAAATCTTTTCTACTGTCTGAATTTTCAACAGAAAATAACAGGTTATGCTGAGAAATCTAAGGAGCTGAAGTAGGCATGGAGATTTTACGTAACCAGCTACAACACTAAAATACTTCGTGAGATTGGCAGAGTTGGAATATTTTCCAGTCCTGAATGGCAATAGTTTAATCAGGAAATATTTTGAATCAAATGCTTACAATGTTATTATTTTACCGTGTCTTCATTTTATTTTCCCCTAAAATCAATACTATGGGATTTTCTTAACATGAAAGCATTAATTCACTGCACAGAAAACATGACTGCCAGGATTTAAAAAAAATTGCTGTGTGTACACACTTAGAGCAGTTCTTTTAAAGAAACTGCTTTTCTCATTACCTCTCAGACATTTGTTAGAAGGTCTAAAATGATCCAGATTTCCATATATTCTCATACCTCAGAGATTACTGCAGCTATAGGCTGGAATGGGTTTTCAGAGTTCCCAGGCTCAGGGTCCTCCTCATCATGTACACTTCTTCCTTCTTCTCTTTCCCTTTTTAGTTGTTATTATTTTGTTATAGCATGTTTCGTGGGCAGAGGAGAAAGATGAACAAAGAATTATGAAGTAGCCCGGTTATAAATTTTACAAAATAGATAACAGTTATTAGGTCATCTAACTCATCCTCCCCAGCATATGCCAGCTGATTTTCACAGCATCTTTCTCTATTTTGAAAGATATTCTACAGAAATTACAGTAACAGGCTAACATCAATAGAGCATAAGTGCACAATATAGCAGAGGTAGGAATACATGTTGCTATGTGCCAGAAAGTTCAAGTAGCACTTCAGAAAGCAGATGCAGTTTCTAAGGACCAGACGTGTGACAGAATACTTCTGTAACAAAGATTTTGACAGTTCAACAGTACACACAACTATTATTTCATGGTATTCAACTATTAAGAAAATCTACATGCTGAGAAACATGAGAAACTACATAAAACATCTTTTTCTATATTTAATACATTTTGTTTCTCACAATTCTAGATTCCTCTTAATATATGGAAAGGAGAGCAGCTAACAAACTACTCAGTAAACGTAGTAACAGTTAGGGAGATTTGTTTCAGGAAGAATCAGAAGAGTTGAGAAATCAAACTAGATCAGTAAAGGCACAAATCAAGAGACTTCACAGTAGCTTCACAGTTACTTCCCACAATTACTGAGACTTGCATGCTTCTGCACAGTTATGGCAGACAGGGAGAAAAGGGACACTTAGAGGATTTTATAATAATGCCCCAGTAAAATGATTCACAGTAGTATCTACTAGGAACCCTGGTAGGTTGCAGACATCCACAAGGGTCTTCGAAGGAAATTAATAAATGCTCAGATACAATTGTAGAATTGTTTGAGTTGGAAGGGACTTTCGCAGGTCATCTAGTCCAACTTCCATGCAATGAACAAGGACACCTACAGATAGACCAGTTTTTGTCAGGTCACAAGTCCCTGCTTCCCTGCATCATCTTAAGTCCCCTCCATGCCTTATGAGCTGGATATCCTGAAGTTCATTAGGCACAGTGTTAAGTAAAGTTCCACAATTGATCTTTGATATTCATATATGGATTATAAAATCTGATTTAAGTTAGTAAGAGGTTATTTTAGGACACATGTTAAGGTATATTATGATTAAATGACAACATACATATATTTTTTTGCTAGCAAAAAATTCTATCAGCAAGACAGAATGATTCCACAAATTGCCTTGCCATTCTCACTCCAGCAAGAAAAAAAAAAGGACTGAAGCAGGCAAAAACTTGTAGGTCTTAAAGAAAAGCTTTGGCATTCAGGTCCTTACTTCTAATTTATAAGCTCTTGGCTTGAAGCTTTAAATCTATCACAGCAGGCTCCCCGTAAGCTCTATGTACAAGAATTAATTGAATATCCTAAAGAGGGAGGGAAGGGAGGTAGGAGAAGTACCAGAAAAAATACCTTTCTTCTCGTATCCTTCTCACTCGTTCAGCTCGTTCTCGTTTCTTTTGTTCCTCATATGCTTTTTGTTCTGTAGTATCTCTTTGGATGCGCTCATTTAAGGCATCAAAATCTTTTGCTATGATATGTAGAAGCCAATATAAACCCTTTTTAATTGATTTGTCAATTTTTTTCCCATAGCCCATGACAGCTGAGCAAGGTTCCTGTAAATAAAAGAAGGAGAAAAAAAAAGGGGGAAATTATTTGCAATTCAGTTTACTTCACCAAAAACATACGCTCAGCCAAACAAACACTGTTGATCTAAAGCTTGCAGAACATTAAGAAGCATGAGTAATAAATTTGCATTTAGTTATTCCGGAAATTCAGATGTATTTTTTGCTAAAATACAAATCACACTAGCTCTACCAAATTCCTGTATTTCCAGTCCCACTTCAAAAATACTAATTGCTGCAGAGAAAACTGCAAATCAGAAAAGAATAATTTTTTTGCGTTCATAATCAGGAAGACAACTACAATGGGCTCTAACTGGAACTAAAGAGATGTGCCTCAATTCTAGCTCAATTCTAAGGTTCAAATATGAGTACTGTTTACCATAGAACACCACAGTATTCTCTAGCAAAACCTAATCAGGGAAAAGATATGCAGGCACATCTCCAAGAAACTAAGCTAATAGTCTGCACAATATTCTTCCAGGACTGAACAAAAGTTACCTCTGTAACAGTAGAAATATAGAAAATATAGAAGTATTTTAAAAAGATGATGGTCATTCCAACTGACAGTGAGACAAATGACTCCAATTACTTTAATATTTTTGCAGGAAAATATAAAAATCCAAAAGAAAACTGATTAAAGATCAAATTAAGTTTGTTTTTTTTTTTATTCCTGCCTACTTTTATTTAAATCTTTTTTGTTGTTGTTGTTCCATAATCCCGTGTTTAAATTCATCCCACGAATGATCATACTGAAAGCTTTTGGGCCATGTTTATCTTTAATGATCCCAGTAAAGAACCTTCATACTTCATAAAGAAGTTTGCAAGACTCGCACAGCTGCTTTCAGCTGAAAAGAGTAGTTTCAAGATAAAAACAATGAGAATAACACTATACTGAAACATCATAAATTAAGTAAACTTAAAGTACTGAAAAAATGCATTAGAATCTCTCAAGCTTTAGCTTCTATTGCTAATGCTTTGTAAGAAAATAATACTTCCACAGAAATCCCTCAAGAACAATATTGTGAACTTTATTTTTATGATTCTGCTATATGCTCAGTGCAATGTCTGCTGACTGAAGAAAAGTCTTCAAAGGGTCATGACATTGTGAATCTAGCTGTGGCTATGCTGTAATATAGCTTCCTACAAAATAATGTTACTTCACTGCTACTAATGAATATTCTAGTTCTTCCTACGGAATTAAAAATCTTTTTAACTTTAAGACCCAAATAGCAGATGGAATTTATATTCAAAATCATCTTTCAATGCTGCTTAACAGTTTCTGTATAATTCATAATATTCTTGAAACATTTATGTGGCTATTACAAAAAGATCACACAGTTAATACTCACAAATACTTAAATTAGCAGGTATGTTGTTGATTAAAAAATGACCATGACTACTACATCTAAAATGTAATTATTTTAGGACAGATATTAGATAGACCTTCCTGTGTTTACTGAGCTGGGAATTAGAAGCACCAGGAATAAAGTGCTTCCTGTTTGGTAGAGGACAACTCAAACTAAACCAGGTTTTAGCTATGGACAGAAAGGAGACCGACATTACAACTGCACAGTGGTCCTTCCTGATCGTCAACAAAGGCAAATTTTACTTTCGACCTCTTTTTAAAAAGGTGGAATACTACACTTGCTGTATAACTGATCAAGTTTTAATCCACATCAGTAATTCCTTATTTTTACAAAATAGCTTCCAAAAAAAATAAAAATAAAAATAAAAATGCAGATGTACTTTTCCTGTATCTTTGCTGGAATTGCAGGCTTCCAGTTTCATTTTTATGCTATGTGGCATAATCCCCAATCTCCCTGCAAGTATTACGTAGGCCACAGAGCTCAGCAGAAGCATGACACTAATATCCCACAACTTGCAATACACCCTGATTTTTAACCTCTTACATCTTGAATGAATTACACTCTAGCAGAATCTAAACAGGGAGAAGATGAATGGCAATAATAACTTGTTTCTCTGAGGAAAACTAAGATACTGGTGCAAATTTCTTCAGGGTTTGCATAAAGGTTATTCTTGTTCCTGGGATTGCAGGCTTCTAGTTTCAGTGTTAAGCTATACAGCATAATTCCCTACCTCCTTGAAAGCACATATGTATAAGAAAATGAAGCATCTTAAAATACACTTACAATCTGACATAGACATTTGTGTTCATTGACAAGCTTTTCCAGAGATAAGGTCTCAATTACATCGGCTTCTGACAGAGCTCCTTCTCTGTCCTGCTTATTTGCCAACCTGAAGAAAAGATCAAAAGGAAACACTTCACATCCAGAGACATGGAAGAAATCAGATCTTCAAAACTACGTTTCTGGCAAAAGTAGGAAAATGAAGGACAAAGTAAAGAGAAAATGCCATACTCCAGCTTTAATTCTTAGTTCTTTCTACCATACTTCACCAGAGATACTAATATTAATTACTACACGTCCACAGACAAAGCAATTATATTTTACAGCTAAGACAACAGCAACAGTGCTGCTCACCAATGACAATCCAGTACAACCTGTTAGGGTCTGTGGGTCAAAGTTCAGACTTTCCAAACCATGTGCACTTTTTTACATAATATTGCTTCACAGTCATCTCAGGTCTGCCTACTATCCACAATTTTTCTCTGCTGACAAACAGTTTCATATGTACAATTTGTCCTCTATGAATGCAATGGCAGATTGGTTTATAACCAGACTTCACAGCCTTCTGAAAAGTCTTCTGAAGTCTTCACAGTCTTCTTTTTCTTCTGAAATCTCAAACTGTTATCATCAACTTTTAGGGAAAGTTTGGCCAAAGCTCATAAGGATTTATCATACTCCTTACTGGTAGGAAACAACGATAAGAATTCACACCATAGTTAGAGAAACTTGACAGCATGAGTTCTACCTACAACCTTATTCTCATTTTCCAGAACTGTAGTATGAGAGTCTCAGTTCTTAATTATCATCATCCTAAGAGATCTTCTAAGCTCAAGGAGCCATAAAAAGTTGTGTTATTTTTACAGCTTCAAAAAACATTCCTTGTCACCATTAATCTCACATGCTATGATTCGTTAGCTGATCTTCCCTTTCAAGGAGTGTGTATGTAGGAGACAACAGTAAGACAACTTCTTAAATGTCCTGACAGCTCAATTATCTTCTGATCTTCATTAGTCTTAAAAACCACTTGCAGTCAAAAAACATTTGCCATCAGCTTGAGGATAAAAACTCCTACATCCTACCAGTGACCAAAACTTTGCTGACTTGCTTGCAGCTCTAGACAGAGCAGAGTTCTCCGCAGTACATTAACATTTGGCTTGATAATCCATTCTCACTTTTTGACACAAACTGTAATTCTACAGTACTTTGTATTCTGTGTGGTTTTAGTGCAGACATTACTTCACGCTTCCTCAATTCATATACAGAACCAGTGACATTTTCAGTACGTTTATGTTACTCTGGCACTGTTTCTTCTTAACAAACAGCCACAAGTAATGTTGTCCTAATATTCAGTTATTAAACATGCTTGAAATTAAACTAGGGAAAAACTGAAATAGAATTCAAGAAAGGTATAAAGAGAAATCAAAAGACTGGAAACAGATAATATGCCTTTTTTTTCTTTTGCCCTCCATTTAGCCTACCCGTGTCACAGACTGAAAATCCTACTGCACTTTTCCCAGTCTCAAAAAGCATTCGTCAGCAGTGCTGTCAACCCCTATCTTGATGTAAGAAAATATTTCTGAACACATACTTTACCACCACAGCCTATTCTTTTTTAACCGCAAGATTAAATAACTATTGTATTTACTGTTTTACTGTACTGTACATTCTACAAACCACAGATGACGCAGAATGCAATGTTGGTAAGCTGCATAGCTCAGTGTGAGTGTGACAGTAATGTCCTATATAACATGCAGTACCTGCTAGTTTTTAACCTCTAATACTTTGAATGGTATACAGTTTGCTTTCTGGACAGTTCTCTACTCTTTTCGATACAGAAATCCTGTTATAGTACCAACAGTATTCAATAAATGGGAGCTGAAGTTCTATACTTGGCTAAGCAAAGTATCCAAACAGAAGGCTCCACCTTATGCTCCCCAAGAATTCATTTCCTGGTGTTCTATTCCCTGTTCCACTTCAGTCTGTAGATCAAACTCAGGAAATTAAAATACTGTTCAAACACTGTTAAGATATTGACCGTCGCATTGTGCGTTGAACTATGCCTGATGTATTGTCCTTTCAAGGAAGCATATGAATAGATCTGCAACCTACCCTTGCTTTATTTTTCCTTCTTGCTTCAGTGTAGAAGAAAGCAATTGCTGCACTTACACTTGCTCTTCAGAGGCAGGCAGTGCCTGCAGCTGACAAGGTCTCTGCCTAGGGAGCTGGTCTCAAGCACTTCCTACTATTGGCCAACTCCATGAGAGCGATCCGCCTCGTAGCAAGGCTGGGTTGCAAACAGGCAGAACCAGATTCCCCAAGTAGAAAGTAATCAATTTGCCTGTCTACTGCAGTTGCAGAAGTCAGCTTCTCTCTCGCACTGCTGCACTTGAAGATGAGCCCTTGGACAATTATTTAAGGACGAGGAGCAGAAAGCATGCTGAAAAGACTTACTGGAATGCCACTCAAGACACAGTACTTGAGCAAATATTCAAAACAATATTTTTCACATTACACTCAAGTTTACCCTCAGGAGTTCTATTCTAAAGGATAACATAGAAAGACTGCCATCAGCACAGGATTAAAAGGTAAAAGCTTTTCTTTTACTTAATATTTAAAAAGTTGCAAATAACAGAAAAAGGCTGTGTAGTCTGTCAAAGTGTCAAGATGCACAGACAGTGAATGTCAACCCTGAAAATAATTGGATCGAGCACTGGGTTAATATCATCTTAGAGCTCTACTGCTCATGCACAGGAATGCTAAGCTTTGAGACAAGTTTTATGCATAAAACCTCATTCCTTACTGAATGCATAAGAGTTATCTTAGAGGATAGAGCTCGATTTTAATTTTCCAAAGCAAGAGAACTTCATATACAGCAATATACAGTGTTTAAGAACTATAAGTAGTATATATCAAAACACACTGGAAAGTGCTGTTGGTGTATAACGTTGTTTGCCAACTCCAAAGCTTTCATAAATAAAATCATGTTTTACTTATTTCAATTTCACAAATTATACTTGGAACCCTCTTAGTGTAACAAAAAATGCTATTTATGAAAGAAACAGAGAAAAGGAAGGCATCAAATGCTTTTATGTCATGTAAGATTTTTTTAAGCAACTAGAGAGCTTTTGAACTTTATTTTTAGCGTCATGGGAAACACTGTGGAAAGGGAGTGTATGTGTGCATTGGCGCAACTGACATCTACACTTCAAAATTTCCCTCAGAAGCCAGAAGACATACCAGTGAAAAACAGCATCTGAACATGAACTATGTGCACTCATTGCCTTGTTTCTAAAATGCAAATTACTGAGCAAATAGTGAGCAAGCAAGCATTAAAATTTACTTCAAAATCCAAAAGATTTGGCGAAAAAATACAGTATAAAAAGGACATGCTTTTCATAAAAAAACCCCACACACGTAAGTGTTAGAGAAGAGGTGGAGAAAATGCAGAAGTTATTCTGCATGAGTGCCTGGATGTGTTTATTTTCTTGGCTTACAGGCTTGGAGTGTTTTGTTTTAAATACATTTGCTGTATTTTTCATACAGTAAGAACACTGAAAACTACATAGTGTACAGGCAGGCTGTTACAAGTAATATCTAATAGTGTCTAGAGATACTACTCTGGGGTTTAATTAGTTATCACAAACCCAAGAAGTTTGGTCAAGTCCACATGCTTGCCATAAAGATTATTGACCAAATATCCTGAAGGGATACCGTGCTCTAAATACTGCAGTATCAGAATTTTAAGTTTTGAGTAAAAGTGATTTCAGGAAAATGCATCTTTAAGAGAATGATTTATCTGAGATTAAGAACACTGGGCTTTAAGGCTACTTCAAGAAGCCACAGCTTTGAGCGTGACTGAACAACAATTCCTCAGAACACAAAGGCAAGAGGGAGCTTTGAACTTCGCAGCAGTCTACCCAAGAAAGAACAAAGCCGTATTTTTCCACCCACAGTTGAACTTTTGGAAATGATGTTTCACGTATTTTCTTCAGAATTTCATCTCTCATCCATTTATTTTTTTCTTGGACAGTCTTGTGGACAGCAATCACTATGATGACAATAGATAACTGAGGCCTGCACAGTTAAATATATAGAAGATCTACTAGTATCTTTGTTTTTTCTCATATTAACACCCATGCAGCTCAAACTCTTGGTCGACAAACAGACAGAAAGATGTGAGTTTGTCAGATAAGTTTTTGCCCTTCAGTTATTGGCAGTTCGTTAGCTTTTCAAGGAAAACAAACTCCTTGCTAATTTAACAAGCACACGCATAGGAGAACTAGCAAATAGTTTCAGGCCTCCCATGGAGACCGTGAAGAACTCCCTATTCCCCCTTCTTTCTGAAGATTTTGCAGATTGCATTTAAAGCTTTTAACTACACAAGTAGTCAAAATGCGGCTCTTAACAAATCTTAAGCTGCATTCTTTGGCACTCCAAGGAGCTGCCTTAGTATTACATACTTTCTGGGTGGTTGATAAGTTAGAAAATCAACTGTAACTTTTTACTGATTGACACTAGGCTCTTCCTGGAGAACATAGAATATTTATTTTCCCTAGTTTATTATGACTTTTATTGTTACACACACACAAAAAAAATACTTTGAATATTAGGGTAAGATATAATGAAAACCTAGTGAATGAGATGCTCCAAGATCGTCTGCCTACAAACATCACTTAAGAGTTTGTGTACGTGTAGTTGCAGGGAGAGCAATTTCTCTAATTCGTCCTTTTCCCTAACTAGTTCCTCCAGGTCACTTCTAACTGTTCTCTTATTTAAATGTAAGACTCTAAACTCATCCTGTTTACAGTATCTTTAGGCAACACTAGAGCAATCTCATTCTCATACTACCTTTTGAAGTGGTTAAAAGAATGACAGATATTTGTTTCACTTTAGGTAAATGGCCACATTCCCAGCTCGTACCTAAATCCTACACTAATTTACCTAAACTGTACTTGTACAACACACTGCTTTGCCAGCAGTTTAGTCCTACCTACTAATCAAATGGGCTTTACCCAAAGAGATCTGAGCTTATAGCCAGGATATTGTATTTAACTTCCAGATGTTTAACTGAAAAAGCAGTATGCCATACTGCCACGTTTTTGTATAAGAATTAAAAGAAGTCCCTGAAAATATGTATTATTTTTATATACTGTATTTCACCTTAATATATAAATACCAAGACAAATAGTGAAGTTTCTTTAGACAAATTGCCTCTAAGATATGTTGGAGTCTTTGCTTTGCCTAGAAATCCTTACATTTATTACAGATGAGTTGAAAGGTTGCAATACTCGCAACATGATCTGGAAATGAAAATCAGTGGGAATTTTGTACCTGCAACTCTACTATCAGGATTTCAAAAAAATATCTTCAAATAGATTTATACTAAAAGAGCTCTAGAGAAAACTATTAACAAGGAGTTCAAAGTATTCATCCTATTAAATGGAAATGACTTCACTTGTCCTTCATCCTGCTGCAGCCTCCTCTTTTGTTAATTTACTTTCAAATTCTACCTTAAAATATATAAACATTTAAGGCTTCATTATGTAATTTTTGGTAGAGGAAATTATATTCTTCTTTCTGGATTTCTATGACTTAATACTCACAGCAGCTAAACAAGTGAAGGTGCTGATTACTAGCATTATTCTTATCTGAAAGAAAACAAAACCAGGTATCTCCAATGATACATTTACTTTGTTGTTTTTTTCGGTTTGTTTTTGAAGTTTCCTAAAGAGCACTACTTTCAGCAATTCTTTAGTACATGTGGCATCATAAACACGTTAAATATGCTCTTCAGTTTTAAATAAGAGATGCTCCAGACCCTTACCAACCAGAGAGAATAACCTACAGACTAACAGATTTGCAGGGTGAAATTACTGTTTCATCAGTCAGGACTCAGTGATGCATACTGCTCCCGCAAGTTAAGTCAGTTCAAAGGCATGACCTTAACACCTTCCACTGCCCACAGTTTCAGTGGAGAACCTGAGAATCACTGTCTGTACACAAGGAAATAGTGACAGACCTCTATCCTCAAGTCTTCTACATACATTCAAAACAAGTTACAAAACTCCAAGGTACAAACTCAGTTTTGCCACTGATTCATTATGCATCACTGAATCAAATATTTCATAAAAATAGTAATATCACCACATCTCTCTAATTGACATGGAAGAGAAATGTCAGCTGGAGAGATTGGAAAGTTTAAAATCTTCTAATACAGGTGATTTGAAACCTACTATATTCTCCCACCCTACTAATGCCGAGGTCCATAAACTTCTATTATTCCTTTATCATCTTCTCTTTTAGTGTTCTTTTCCATATCACACAACACCATAGAACTGCCCTAAGACAACTGTACCTCCAACATCATGAGTGTGTTACAGATTTCTGGCCAAGAACATCTAAATTAATTTAAATAACTAAGGTCTATTTTCTGCCCGTAATCTCTGCTGAAGTGCTCGCTCCAGCAGCATGGCTTAGTGACAGTTTTTCAGCAAGCTTTGACTCATTTTTACCTATGAAATTTTGTTGTGCGAATCCCCTGAATACTCAGATCTGTTTTGTTATATTTGAATCATACATTTTCAGTCGGTATCAATGTTTCACCTCTTCCCATGACCTATTTCACATTTAATTAAAGAACTCCCAAGATACATTGCTTCAAATGCACCATTTCTGTTCTCCTCCAAATTGGTCATTTGGAGTTCACTCAGTTTTCTTCTGGCAGTTCTGGTGTGTGATATTTTCTCAAGGGTACAAATAGCAAGATTCTATTTCCTCGACATCACGTAGCAGGCTATGATGTGGCAACATGCTACAGTTTACACAAACAGCCTGTGCATGTTAGAATTTCTTAAAAATATTAATAGGTATCTCTCTCATTCTAGTCCCTCACACTGAAAATGCAATTGATTTTGCACAATCATATAACATACTTTGATACTACTTACCTACCTTGCACTTACAAGTGGTACCTGTTTTTGGGCCTGTACCCAAGGTAAACTCTCTGCCTCTGCTGTTTTCCTGTTGAACAACTCCCACACTTCCCATAAACTGAAACATGAACTTAGAACTAGTCTTAAGTATGTTTTTCCAAGGAATTATCATCTTAAACACAATAATTTAAGGGGATATTTTCATCCAATTGCCTTACTTCCTGAAAATTTTGGTTTAAGCACGTTTGCTTATGAGACAATTAAGCTAGTATACATACATATATATATATATTTTTTTTTTTAAGAAAAGAGAAAATAAATCTAACCTGTAGCAAATTTGCTTACTTTAGTTGCTTAAAATGTATCCTAGAGTAATAACACAAGATTCTAGAACACAAAGCATACTGTTTCTTTTCATGGGAGAATAAATGAAAGTATACCCTTTTCAGAAAAATTTAAATTACTTTTCAAAACCCCAGTCTTCCCCACAAATTACTGGGTTAAAATTAAGCTTAAATGATATGTATGCTTCAGTAGGTTTTTATTAAGTTGATAAACCTAAGATACTTAAACAGCAATCAGGTTCCAGACCAGAGTATGGTCCCAAACATGACACAAAGCCAATGCTGTCAGAAAGAACAGTTACACAGGTTTATTTTTTGTTTGTTTTTGCACAATATAACAGAGATGAAACTTAACTCCAGCCTGGAAGTATATTAATTAAAAAATTACTTTTAAACTGGAACTCCTTTAGGATATATGTTCCCTGAAGGCACCTTCTACATAGTGCCCTTCATTGACTCATAACTAAGGGACAGAAAAACAAATCAACCCTTATTTTTATTGCAGTTGTTTGGTGGTTTCTTTTCTGAAGTTGTTTTAGCAGAGGTAATGATGTTATCTTTGAAAAGAATTCAAGGCATATTTTATCACCATAAAAAATTAATAATGGTAGTCAACTTATCAGTTCTCCTAGGCACTGTGTAGTTGTTCTTGTCATTGTAAAGGCTATTGCAGCCACATAAGCCATCACTTTGGAGAGACTCATAACCCTGGCGAGTAACACATTAAAGTAACCAAAAGGCCAGTACTCTTGCAGTACCCTTAAGATATTTGACAAAGATGTGAAAACTGCTCCTAAACCTCTCAGTAATATATAGGAAGATGCCTACCCAAACATTATACAAACTTAATCACCAAGTGGATCCAAATGATAACTGTGTGTGCAGGGACATACCACAGTGAAATTCTGCATGTGCGTTCCTACTCTCCTTTCTCTGCCGAATATAGTATGCTTATGAAAGCTCGTCAGTAATCCCTAATCTCTAAGGACAGCTTATGTACTAGCAAAACTGACCCTGACTTCTCCTCTTCTGTAAAGTACCCTTACCCTCCTTACCCCCGCCCACCTTCTCCCTAAAATCATCCTATAGCCCCTACAGGAAGGTTGCCTTGAGCAAGTGAGACATGAAGCAATTTAGAGAGGCAAACCTGCTTTTCCTTCAAATGCACACGTGTGAGTTTAACAGAGGAATTTAGGAATTTAACAGAGGGAACCTTTGTCTTACACTGTATTTGTGTACACTAAAAACATACTGCAGTAGAAGTTTCCTACTGCGTGAACAAGACAACAACAACGGGGCAAGTTTTAGCACAGATAACTGTCAATACATTTCATCAACACAAGCACAGAACTGTTTGCTTATGTGAGAGGTGACACTGAGGCAAAACTTCAGGTTGGAGTCACTCAAGGGAATACTGGGGAAAGAGAAATAGAAATAAATCCAGTGCAAAACAAAAGTTAACGTGTCGATTTCCCAGTAGGAAACCTTTCTCTGAGTTTGATATTGCTGAAAAACGTCAGACAGCGGGATTGGGGTTTCTTACACAATCTGGAAAGAGCTCAACACCTTACACATCTCTTCAGGACACCTGTGGAATTAGACCACAAATTGCTACCCATATAGTCTAACGCATCAAGGCATGGAAAAACAGATTCTCAGTTACAGCCTGGTGCCAAGCTCACTTAATTCATGGAAAAGATCCCAATGACTTCAGTAGACTGAAGATGATACCTCCAGGTCTGGTTTTGACCAGATGCCAAAGTGCTGCATGTGCTGGAGAAGACATCCTCCTCAACTTCAGTAAGAGGTATTTACTTCCCTCTACTACTATGAAGCTCTGGATAATCCAAGACACAACTCTTAACTAAAAGGAAACAAAGCTTACATTCACAGCATGCTTTGCAGCTGGAACAGGTATCTTTGTTTATGAAATACATTCCTATCTTAAGGGAAGCTTAATGTTTTTAAATAAAAAGCTCCAACAGTCTGAAACAGTTAGGAATTCTTCCATTTCTAACCTAGTAACGTGGTGTTTGACTGACATTGGCAAGTGAACTCTTATTTACGAAGTGCCCCTATGGTGCCCTGTGAAATTAGACACTTTTCTCCATGAAAATTGGTGCTATCTATCAAGAGAACATAATCCCCCAGGACAGGAGAAACAAACCTCTCCTCTGCAAACAGATGTGTGCACGTTTCCCAGCTCTGTAACTTAGGCTGCCTTTTGGCAGGGAACTTCAGCAGCTGCACATCTGCAGAGGTGAAAAGCTTTCAGCAGAAAATAAAGAGGAGGATCTTATTGCTCCCACACCTGCAAAGCAAGCTCAGCATTTGTTCCTCTCCAGATGACACCCTGATGGGTTGATTAAATCATTCAGAAGCATGCCTATACACAATGCTTGCAAAATACCAGGGCTGTGACAGCATCTCACCTGAACTGCTTACAGTGGTAACACTGTTTGTCAGCAAGAACTTAGCAAGGACTCTCACAGTGTATTAAGTGAAAAGTGCTGTTCAAGGACATTGCTAATACAAAATGATTCTGTAGAATACAACTGTGTACATGAGATCATTAGTGATAAGGGAAACACCTAAACAGGTGTTTAATTTTAAGCACATGCTCAAAGTCCACTATCTTCAGTTAGACTGGAGCTTGTGTTGCCTGAATCCAGACTCAACTTCTCAGAGTGAAAATGATGTACAGCACTGGGAGACAGAGAGCTCTTCTGGGGAGGTTTAACCGTGTGCTCAGATCTGTGCACCTGCTTAAATGATTTGCCAAAATGGGGACACTGTAAAGAATATTTTAAAATAGAAGGATCACAAAAACACTATTCCTGAAGTGAAATTTAATTATAACATGAAACACCTAAGAATGTTAAATGGTTCTGGCTACAAACAGCACAAGTCGTCTTCCCCTGAAACACTCTCTTTCAAGCCAAATTAACATTTGCACAAATGACTTAAAGGGTAAACCTTGAAGCACCCCAGTGGTGGGACAACAGCTAAATGTGGAAGAAGTCTAGGTGATGTACAAGCTCACAGAACATTTAATTAGTGAAAACCTTTACTCGTCACTGTTGCTAATGCTGTCTGTCCAGTTAGCTCCCAGGAATTGATGTTATTCCAGCTTCAGCTGGCTTCCGTGATCCAAGATGAGGTAATACACAAAAGATGAAGACAGTATCAAGACTCACAAGTGCTCATTCACTGAAGGACAAAATTCCTTCAAACTTCTGTTTGCCCCACTGTGCTTGATTGCCCCTCAGCATTACTGTAAGGCAGCACTATTTCCAGAAAAGGCAGAAATAAAGTCATTGATAGACATCGATACTCTAAAGAAAGGAGTCCCGGTATTAAATACCAGATTGAAAATGGGTTTGAAAAATATGAGATCCTGTTTGAAATAGTTTCAAACATTAGGAATTGGCATAAACTAAGCAGAGAAAGTTGGAACTGATTGGACCCAGGCATTATTTTGAATGTAGGGAAAACTAAGTCACTCAAGAGATTTCCATCTATGTATTCCCTTTACTCAGTTCTAAAAGAACAGGCATATTCTCCCTGTGTTGGCAAAAGCTTCAATAAGCCCTTCATCTCAGCTGAAAGAACAGGATGCACCCCTATACAAACAATCCAGCACAAAGGAGAACAACACAAAGGACTCTCTATATGAACCAAGTTAGTTAGGAAACACTCAAGAAGTCAAGCCAACAATTTCCAAGGTTACCTATGTCATGAAGACATCCTTATTTATTTGAAACCAGCATGTGTTCCAGTTGCAACACAGCCTGCCACGTTCACTGGCACGCAAATTCAGAGGCAGGTTTTGAAGGCAATCCAGATAGGAGGTAAGATGTGAAAGTAGGGTTCCATTGCTTACATTCCACTCCCTAGTGTGAGCTCAGAGTTCAAACAAGACATAAAAAAAAAATCAACTACCTGAAGTGCATTCTGCTTACTTCTTTATAAGTTTGAGATTTGAGAATAAACTGTTTCATTTGCGGATAACTATGTGATTCATACTTAGCAAAGTCTCCTAACAGTCATGCAATTCTGCTGCTTTTTATTTTATTTTTTCTCCCCCTCAAGGAATTCAAATATTTCAAGAGCAGTGAACCCAAACCATCAAAAAGTAGATAGTAATTGTTAATAGATACACAAATTGAAGATCAAGCCAAATTCTCATGGTCCTGTGATCGACTCACTTCAAAGCCACAGCAAATCGAACATGAGAAAAATCAGTAACTGACTTTTGGAGAAATTGTGCTGTGTTCTGATGGAGTAACTGGATGACTACATGCACATTTTACAGCTTTCCAGTAATTACTTGAATTTCCTTAGATACAATAAAGTCTTGCCACCTCACATAAGCATTAATGGTGCCATTAGAACTTGCTTTTGATCACAGGATTGTCAAGCCATGTCAAATTAACATGGGTCAACAGGTACGTTAGGCTGTTCTAAAACAAGATTTTCAGGTCAATTCTCCAAAGCCTTGCTCCTTTCAAATGCCCCACACTGAACTTTCCCCACAGCAGTCCTGGTGGTGCCAAGCACTTCTGAAACATTTCAAAAGAATGTAACATCAAGGAAACTGCTGCTTTTTGCTGTGGGAACCACCACTAGTTAAGCAATGCGGAGGAATTACTGTAATAATATAAATACATGTTGTGTTTTTCTCCACCCTGGAGTAATATTTTCCAAAAAATTACTTGGAATTTTGCCTGACTGTTAACTCTCAGTACGATACTGTAGCTTTCACTATCTACCTTTTTTTCTATTTTATTTTTTTATTCTCCTGCAGTAAATCAATAAACATTATGTTCATATCTTAAATAACAGAAATGGATTGAGGGGCTTCAAGGGAAATCAATAAAAAAAAGCAGTAAGAAACCTGCACTACAGTACAATATCAGCATTATTTCTTAAGATTGATCCCTGTATGTTTGAAGTTTTGTTTTTAAGCTAATCTTCCTGTAGGTAGCCAGGTTTAAATCTCTGGAAAAAACATTCACAATATTCAGCTCTATGACTTAGATTATGGAAAAAAAAACTACTTAGGGACCTTAAATACAGGTAAGGGACCAGAGAAACTGCAAAACTATCATGTAAAGCTATTCTAACATAACAAAATTGTTTGCACATTCACAGTTACTAGACCCATGTCGTGCAGCTATTACAAAATACATTCTTTTGAATAACAGAATGAAATACTGCATTTGCTTACTAAAAAAGATTCTCTAGAATTGGGACTTAAGAGAATAAACGTCTATAAAACACAGCCATTTAGGAAGACTACCCTGAAACCTTTAAAAACAGCTAAAAGATACTACTTGCAGAGTTTATCATCTATGCCTGAATAAATCCATGAAAAAAAAAAAAACACATTTGACTTGACCAGAAAATCACAAGTGAAAATTTCAGTCTTCTAATCCTGAACACCTTTAACAGAGACTGTCAGTTTCTGATTTTAGTCCAAGTAAAACATTTATTGGGAGTTTAAGAATATACTTTCATCCCTATAATTTAAGAAAAACATACACCCAATGGAAACTTTCTCTTAATTAAAAAAACAGAAGACTGCTGAGTTACACAGTATTAAACATATGCATACACACCAAATTTTTGGAGTCCACCTACAGAAATCAACAGAAATACACAAGATAGGTGACCCACCCTCACTAACACGTTGGACTGTCAAATCAGGCAGAGGTATCTCGTGGAAATAATTCTTGCTCTGAGTAACTAAGATGCACTGAACAGTTCAGGATTAACAGAAACCTGTTGCCCCTTAAAGAACTTCTGAATTGTTGACGTTTTTAAATAGCAGTTACCACTCATTAACAGAACTCTGAAAGGCCAAACTTCTTTGTCGTTGCACATACCACTTACAGTATTTTCCTACCTCAGGCCCAGTGGAGGCAGTCTCTGATGGAGTCTCTAATAGCCATTTTCTATTGGAAAACTGTCAGTTACTCCCCTTGGCCAAAGTTTTGCTCTGAAAGATCTGTGACATCACTTCAACTGCATGCAAGCTAATCACAAACTAACCTTTTATTAGATTTATACAGAAACTTGAAAATAAAAGTAAAGCCCAATGCCAATCAAAGCAGCAATGACTAATAGTTCTGATTTGTGCAGAATGGAGCAACTCTTTTGTTTACAGAGAATTCAAAAAAAAAAGAAAAAAATCATTGTATTAAAAAAACAAGCTCTGCAGTCGATACACAAGAAAATGCAGGGTATGTGTGTATGGTATGCATCAATTCCATAAACTCAAGTTCATTAATATGATTCAGAGACTTCTAGAAGCTGCGTGCTAGTTTGAATATCTGCAATATTCCAAATAACTTATTTACCTGAATAGAGATCTCACAAAGAAAGGAAATATTTAAAAACAGACAAAAGGTCTTGCAAATTTAAACAAGTAAACCATAATACTCTTCACAAATACTTAATTCAGTGGCATTCATAGGAAGAAATGCTCACAGCAGTCACATTGTGTGTCAAAGGTACTGAAAGGTAAAGCTTACAAACCTTTTGGTCCTATTCCCAGTATGCAGTACAGTGAATTACACCCCAGAAGCATGTCATCCCACTTAAAAACCAACAAGCAGCCCTTCCCAAACTCCTATATCACCTAGTACAACAAAGTTCTTTCTCCAAATTTAACAAAGAAATATTTGCATTCAGAAATATTAATGCTTAACACTTTTGTTTCTTGGAGCTTCCCAGTTAATGTTTCAACTGTGTGCGTTACAGGTTACAGATACGTCTCCATGGATATTGCTGCATTTGAGAAGACAAGCACACATTTGACAGTGGTCATTTTAAAAAAGTTATTTATTTTAGAATGTGCATAAACCAACTGCAACAAGCTGCTGACTTCTAAGATTTTGTTTTTAATTTAATTTTATTTTTTTAATGGAAGATGTCTTCTAGCAAGTCCCTAAAATATTTTTCTACGTTCAAAATCGAACTTGGAAATATAGATTGACTGCAGAGGTCAGGCTGAAAGCTACATCCACAGCCATTTGAAAGGTAACGTTTCTCAGGTTTGCTATAAAACCATTCCCACTAGGAAAGTTTGTATCAGATTAACAGATCTCTGTTCACGTAATTCTCAGAGTGAGTTTAAATATCTCCAGTGAAGCTTGCACAACAGTTAAGGCAGAAAACATAACTAAATCCACTTTCTAAGAATCATTACTGAATTGCATGCTAACATGTTGTACAAAATACATATGTAAAAATTATATTAAGATCACAAATGACAAGGTAAAATTACAGTAATCCAAAGAAGCTTGTAAGATCTTCAAGACTCAATTATATTGGATCCAGTTCTATTTAGTATTTTCATACTAAACCACGAATTCTGGCTAGCTGTAGTTTACTACTTCAGTTATCATCAGTTTAACCCCGCAGATAAGGGAAGGCAAGAAAAAAGGAGAAAAAAAATTTAGAGTGTGGCTAAACTAGAAGTTTAACATAGCATATTGAAGTCAAATTTCTGTTCCCTTAGACAGGTTGTCTTAAAGGTTTTAGTGCTTGTTTGCCACAGAAGATGAAAGTTTGTTTATATTTCCATAAAGACTTAAAGTGATTCATCTTCCCTTCATCAAATAACAAATGATGATAAAACTTCATAAAAATTGAGTTACTCATCTTTTCCTTCACAAGATAGAAATCCTCCCTGCATGCCATATTCCCAGTTATTTTAAGTCCTAGATAATAAACCACAATCTATCACAAAAATTGGATTTGGCTACAAATTACTGTTGTGGAAAAAGCAGATGATAACAAAAAAGTCAAGGGAAGACTTAACTGTGCACATCTGAAGATAAACTAAAAACTTTAGGTCACGATTAAGTCTTACAGAAACTGGATTAAAGGGTAGAGTGCTCTGACGTCACCTTCCTTGTACTCATAACACTCACTTGTATTCATAACACTCAAATACTTAAAATTGGCTGCTAATTTTACCTGTGTACAAAGGGAAATAGGTCTGAGTTCCTAAACTACTTTTAATGCATATAGGCAACTGCTAACATGGATTTTCTTTACAATTTGAGTACAGAGAAAGAAGCAAGATAAATGAATACAAACTGGAGCTAACTCCCTGTGTTGCAAGACAGGTAAAGAACAAAGAAAAAAACTGAGCACAAAAACCATGAGAGATCGCCTCCAGGAGCTTAAACTGCGAGCCAAGGAACTACAGACAGCTGGAGAAAATAGCTGTCCACCTGCACAAGAAGAGCAGGAAGAGTTTGAGCAGCAGGCCATTATTTACGAAAGGGAGCCTATAACCGAAAGGCACTTTCATGAAATCCAGAAGCTTCAGAATGAGATCAACAATTTGGTGGAGGAAGTTCAAAAATTCAGTCAACAACAAAAAAGTCTACTATCTTCGATGAGAAGGTTCAGTGTTCTTAAAAAGGAATCTAACACAGCAAGAGAAATAAAAATCCAAGCAGAGCACGTACGAAAAGGTTTGGATGAACTGTCAAAAACAGTGAAAAAAGTTGAAAGTGAACATGGGATATCACGTGCCATAGCAAGAATTCTAGCTTCCCAGCACACTTTCCTGTCCCGCTGTTACCTAAACGCTATGCTTTCATACAACGAAGCTATAACAGTCAAGCAAGAGAAATGCAGAAGATTTATTGTTCGTCAGCTTGAAGTAGCTGGTAAAGAGGTGACTGAAGATGAAGTCAATGACATGTTCCAACAAGGGAAATGGGAAATTTTCAATGAAAATCTACTCACTGAAGCCAAAATTACTAAAGCTCAGCTTTCGGAGATTGAACAGAGACACAGAGAACTGGTCACCCTAGAGAGTCAGATCAAAGACTTGAAGGAACTCTTCATCCAGATATCGGCTCTGGTGGAAGAGCAGGGGGAGGTGATCAACAACATTGAAATCAGTATGAACAACACTCAAGAGTACACCCAAATATCTAGAGAAAAATTTGGACTTGCAGTCAGGTATCGAAAAAGAAATCCTTGCAAAGTAATATGTTGCTGGTGTTGTCCGTGCTGCAAGTGACAAAGGAAATGAATTTCCTAAGTAGCAGTAGTTCCTATGTAGTAAACTGAACTTATCAGCCAATCCCAGGATCCTTCTACTGCTTCATTTTTCCTTCCCTTTTTTGCCTCCACACACTCATTCAGGAAACACTGAACCAGTTTTTCTAAACTGAGTTCAAAGACTGAAATGAGATCTTCACCTGTGCCTAAATTTTGTGGCTTTCACAGAAGTAGACGAACTAGAGAAAGAGATAAAACAAGACATATAACGCTTCCTTGTTCTTCCACTCATAAGAACAAAACAATGTGTCATCATGTCATCTGTGATTTTGGGAAACATCAAAATTATTGTGAATCTCAGACAGGATTCACAAGACTGATGGAATTACCTTTTATAAAATAATAATTAGTTTTCTTTTAATCGCTGTGAGGTTTTGTTTCCTCAAGTGCTCATATTTATTTGGTTCAAATTTATTCCCCCCCCCCACAAACTTCAAATAGTACAAGTAAAAGTAATACATAAAGCAGACAATCTAAGTAGCAATCAAGAAACTGATGTAAAAACTGTCTTCTGTTTTCTGTATTCTTTGGTTATCAAGCCTTTGTGAATATTGACTCTATAGAAGGCTACTTACAGTCCATCCTGCCATGAGGAAATAACGCTCATATTACCGTAGGACAGTATACACTGCTTTGGGGCATGCAGAACACATTATTTATTTTAATAATGCATTTCTGTATTGTTTACAGAGACTTCTTACAGGTTTTGAGTTGGTATTTTCTGAAAACATTAAATAACATGAACAGTAAAAGACCATTTCAAACCTACAGGACATTTGCTATCAGCCTGCTGAGATTCCAAGTAATTATAAACTGACAGAGATACTTCAACTATTCAATTACCTAGTTCAACAACAACAAGATCCCTCCATCCTTTTTAAAAATGTCCATAATCTAGAAGCAGAGAATTACACTGAAAGGAACATCTTGCTTTGCTTCTTGGTCAATCCAGGACAAGCATTTATCTAGTTGCATCTCTTGTCTATCCCCTCTCAACATACCACCACCTCTCTGAGAACTGTGTTCTATTTTCTCTGCACCTCCCTATTATGAAGCAGTAGGATTTCCCTCCTTGGTTTCTTCCTGCTTCTGAATAAATGCAGCTCTCTTGCATCTCCTCAGACCACATGCTCCAGCTACAGTTCAGACTCACTGTGGTATAATCAACATTTGTCTTCACTGGCTTTCTTGTAGAGAAGCAAGACATTTATTTGTACTGCTAAAGGAGTGGCTAGAAGAACTAGTTGAGAGTCTCAGAACACTAAATGGTCCTATGAAATTCTGTAATTTTGTATAAGCCTAGGATCCTAATTTAAGGAATGTATAATAGGTATCTGAATTAATAAAAATTAATACCTTCCCTTAGTAGCTTAAATGAATACGGAATACATACAAGAGGGCAATACGGTATGTACTGTTAACTGTTCTTGAAAAATTTAGATCAGTCATCATTTTAATTTGTTTCCGTTTTAATGCTTTAAATTCCAATGCAGTTTAATCGTTATAGACTACATATGCCAATACAATATGTTATAGACTACATATACTCTACACTTATAGATATGAGTGTGTCAGCTGCTACCACTTCATTCCTGGAGGACTTGCAATGGAATCCAGCCTGAAGATGCTAGCAAGGATTACATAAGAATCAAACTTATTTCTTTTTATATCGCTTCTTTTGAGTCAGATTGATGGCCACACACCCTCCAGATTTTAACTGCACCAGGGTATCAACAACACTTATCTATTTCATCATTTTCTCTCTATTTACTTTTTTATTTCCCTTGTATGTTTCTTTTTACTTTAGTTTCTCAGGTTTCCGCTCTTCATGGTGCCATTTCCACATAGAAATGCAGGTGTCTACACATCACCAACATTTTTACACTTATGCACATAAATACATATTTCCATGTATGAATGCACTGTCCATGCATCAAATATTATTATAATAGATATTTTTAAAAATTTAAAAATCACACTTTGCAGTGGAATTTGGACAATTAAGATGCTAAACTCCCATTATTTCATGAAAATAAATAAAGTTTTTCCTCTACCTTTGCTGAATGCAAACCTTCAGTACAAAAACAGTACAAGGTGCCTAAAAACTTATCTGCCAGATTTCCATATACATATAAGACTGATCAACCATTTAAGCACTTGAGCATACCACAGTCGAAGCTGAAGAAGTAGTTGAAGAACTACTGGATCCCTTCACAAAACTAAGATACTGCAAGAGTGAGTTGTGCTCAAAGACTGAAGAGGGTCCATTAGACGGCATTAACATCAATAAACTTAGTTTAGTTAACAAAGTCTTATCTCCTGATCAGCTGCTGACATGGATCAAAACCAGGGCTAAGTACCAATGAAGTGCGTGGGCTCTGTGAAGGTTCAAACACCTACATAAGCGCTATTACAGAATTAGAACAGGGATTTATATGAGAAAAATAAATAAAAATGAAGTTATATTTGTTTTGAAACACTAAACAGTTGTCAACTGTCATTGTTCATTTTCAGAAGAACAGATCTGAGTTAAACTAGTTGGATTAAGATGGCTTTATCACCTTCTCCATACTACTAACATTGAGATAGAAATGGTAGTTAAAATCTATTTTTCAACATGCATACTATTAGCTTACATATAACCCATTTCATCAAAACAGATTAGAAAGCATCACTCTCAAACCACCAGAGTATCACAATCCCTTTTTAGCTTTAAGCATAGACACTTTACATACACACTACAGAAATGTGCAACTCCTGAATTATGGAGGTCTTACACCCACCAAAGATTTTGTTCTGAGAAACCATTTTCAACTTTAAAGTTACGAAATAAGCCACGAAAATGGCGTTTGTTACTTTTTTTGTTGTTGAATTTGACAAAATATTACTTCCAATATATCACAAAAGGAGATAAATTAATGACTTTTTATTTTGTGAAAGAATATCTAAACCTTTTGAAAGTTCAAACAAACAAAAATCCCCACCGCTTAAACTTAAAACACATGCACCAAAGCAAAAGCAAATACCAAGTACTACTATAGTAAGCTTTCTTTAATGAGATTTTACTGATCATGCACCAGTAGCACCACCACGTGTTAGGTATTTATTACTGAATCTGTACTGCTATGGTAGAATATAAACAATCATTTATAATTTATGGAATAGATGTAGGTCAAAACAGAATCATAGAATGGCTTGGGTTGCAAAGGATCTCAAGGATCAAGATCCAACTCCCCTTGCTACAGGTATGGTTGCAAGCCACTAGATCAAGTACTTGATCTAATTGCCCAGGGTCCAGGCCTTAAACTCCTCCAGAGATGGGGCATACAACCTCTCTGGACAACCTGTTCCAGCATCTCAACACTCAGTAAAAAAAAAAAACAAAAAAACTTCCCTCTGACATCACATCCAAACCTCTCTTCCTTTAGTTTAAAGCCACTTCCCCTCGTCCTATCACTATCCACCCATGTAAAAAGTTTACTTGCCTCACGTTTGTAAACTCCCTTTAAATACCAGAAAGCTGCAGTAAGGTCTCCTTGCAGCCTTTAGAAACAACATTTTTACAAGAAGTAACCATTTCAGACTTAGGCAGTCTTTAACCTACGATATCATTTGAAGCATTACTAAAATCTTTAAGAGATTTAAAAAAATGTATATGTGAAATACTGAAATAAAAATAAACACCCCCAAAAAAGACTAAATACAAAGATGTAATGTCAGATGCAGTGAATGGTTTTAGTAGCATATTACCACATACACCCCAAGAGGGAAAGCAGTAAGCAAGAAAGGAAAGAAAGAAGTCTCTGTTAACTGGTACAACAGTAAGACAACAGCACAAGCAAATTCTTTAGAAAAAACATAGAACTAATTGCAGTAGTGTTTAGATACTTACACTAACACGGGTTTCCCCGATATCTTAGGGCTGTTTAAAACTTCAGTCATGGCTTCCTTCGTTTCTTCCATTCTTTCAATGTCACTGGAATCCACAACAAATATTACA
The DNA here is from genome assembly GCA_013399175.1 of Odontophorus gujanensis. Lineage (NCBI taxonomy): Eukaryota > Metazoa > Chordata > Aves > Galliformes > Odontophoridae > Odontophorus > Odontophorus gujanensis. Next base: position 670,367 of record VXAB01002902.1, read on the forward strand.
CCATAAGACTCAGCGTAGTAATTTCTCCATATGTTCCGAATTCGTTTTCCACCTCCTAAATCAAAGATAGTGACTTCAAAGCGTCCCTGTTTAAGGTCAATCTTGGAAAATCCAACAGTTGGAGCTACATCTTCAGGAGATTCTGTCAGAGAGAGAACAGAAGAACTTTTTACTGAAGTTTCCTTAGTCATTTAAAGAGGATTTTACATTGTTATTTCTGCAGAAAAAAAAAAAAAAAAGTACTTTTTAAACCTATGGAGCAAGCTTTTAGTGTTGCTTGACAGCATGCTGTTAACAACGTATCATACATTCATATTTTACTTCTCAGGAAATTTTTTATTAACACATTACTCTCAACCAATTATTTTACACTGATTGAGATAGGAGCACCAGGGGAAAGAAAAAAAAAAAAAGACATTCTTTAATAGTTAACACCACAGTTGATGGGAATTGTGTTTTTTAGTTTTACTAACAGATCCACTCCCCCGGATGCTCCCATCTGAAGAATACAGAACAGTACACAGCAGTTATATGGTATTAAACCAAAGCTGAGAAACAAAACAAAACAGTCAATGCATTATGATCTGGGAAGCCTTGTGAGGGAGAGGGAGAATATGCTCATCACACTATACATGAGAATTCAGAATAGACTCCCTGCTGCAGCAGCTTAGGCCAACACTCCAGCAAGAGAATGGAAGATCTGTTTCTGAAAGACACCAACTTTAAAATTCAATCTTTGTTGTGAGGAATATTTTACACTGTGAGCTGTACTTACTGTACTTGCCTGTACAAGAGAACAGTGAGACCATGAAGGCTTGCTAAGGGTGAAAGTTAGTAATGATGCAGAATTTAAGGTGATACTGCTGAAACTTTTAGTCCTGTTGTACCGCAAGGTTGGACAATAAACAGGCTGTATGAAAAAACAGCATCTTCCGTATAAGCTGCAAAATCATTCTGGCAAATACGACTGCTGAGTATGCTGATTTGCCCATGTTTAAGAACCAAAATACATTTGGAGATGACTTTTGCTAAAACCCACCAATCATAACTGCTGCTTCCTTGTGTAGGCTGCATAACTTGTACAAAAATGCTGTTTCTACCAAGCTTGAAAAAAAAATAAAAAAATAAAAATAAAATTGAAGGTTCTAACCTCTGCAAATCCTGAGAATAATTCTTATTTTCCTTAAGACAAACACTATTCTAGTGTTGGGATATAGTCACAGAAAATAGTCACAGAAGTCAGAATTACCTTTTTATGGAGTTTATCTTTAGAAATATTTGTATCTTCTTTTTTTCCTCCCTCCCAAAAAAAGGACTTTCAGAAATTACAGTAATTTTTAGCTGATAATTGCATTAAAGTTGATCTTGAAACAGACTGGAAGACTAAATAATGCTTTCATACTTTCATAGTAAAGATTCAGGAACACAAATGAGAGGTTATTCCTATCTTTATTCGTAACTGAGCCAGTCAGGGAAGTTGCATAACAAGCATAAACAAAGTCGACACAAAGTCTGTCAAAACAATTTTTAGTAGTCTCTTGTGTAAACAAGATGGAAGTTACTCAAAAGCCCTATCTCACAAGTAAAAAATACCTTAGAGAATATTTGTTTACAGAAGTACAAGTTTTATCTCAAATTATATCCTGTTTGCAAGTGATATTGGGCAATGCAAAGTACCCTCCAAAAGCAAGTGGTCTCTTACTGAACGAAGTGACTACAAAACTGCTAGTGCTTTTCCAGACAAAAAAAATATTTATATATATATAATACAGATAACATAACCAATAGTTTTAGTGATACACATAAACATGAAATTTCATTTTTTTGAACCGTTTCCTATTTACTTATCAGTGATCACGCAGCAGTTGCAGGACAACCAAGAGGTCAGGGCCAGCAGCATGGGTTCATGAAAGGAAGGTTCTGTCCAACCAACCTGATCACCAGCCTGCTAGATGTTGATGGAGCCCACTTAAGACTTCAGCAAAGCCTTTGACTCCATCTCCCACAGTATTCCCCTGGAGAAACTGGCAGATCATTGTGTGTACTCTTCAGTGGGTACCAAACTCAACAGCTGGACTCAGACAGTGTTGAAAGGTGTTAAATTCAGTTGGTGACTGGTCGCTAGCGTTGCTCCCTAGGATCAGTATTAGGGCCTGTCCTGTTTAATATCTGGTGATCAGGATGTGGGGATTGAGTACACCCTCAGTAAGTTTGCAGATGACACCACGCTGGGAGGAAGTGTTAATCTGCCTGAGAGTAGGAAGACCCTACAGAGGGAACTGGATCACCAGGATAGGCCAATTGTATGAGATTCAACAAGACCAAGTGTCAGGCCCTGCACATCAGACATAATCCCAGGCAACACTAAAGGTCTGGGGCAAAGAGGCTGGAAAGCTGCATGGAGAAAAAGGATTTGGGAGTGTTAGTTCACAGACAGCTGAACACAAGCAAGCAGGGTGCCCAGGTGGCCAAGAAGGCCAATGGCATGCTGGCTTGTACAGGACATAGTTTAGCAGCAGGAGCAGAGAGCTGATTGTCCTTCTGTACTCTGCACTGATGAGACCTCACCCCAAGTACTGTGTTCAGTTTGCAGCCCTCACTACAAGAAAGACAACGAGGCCCTGAAACATGTCCAAAGAGGGGCAATGAAACTGTGAAGGGTCTGGAGGACAAGTCTTATGGGGAGCAGCTGAGTGGAACTGGGATCATTCAGTCTGGAGAAGAGTAGGCTCAAGGGAGACCTCTTTACTCTCTACAAATGCCTGAAAGGAATTTGTGGCAAGGCGGGAGTGAGCTTTTTCTCTCAGATAACAAATGGTGATGGTTTCAAGTTGCACCAGCTGAGGTTCAGGTTGCATATTAGGAAAAATTTCTTAGAAAGAGTGGCAATGCATTGGAATAGGCTGTCTAGGGAAGTACAGAGTCACTGTACCTGGAGGTTTCCAAGAAATATGTAGATGTGCCAAGGAGGGACATGGTTAGTGGTCATGGTGGTGATGGGCTGGCAGTTGGACTACATGATCTTAGAGGTCTTCTCCAACCTTAATGATCTTGTGATTCTATATTACTTAGAACACTGATGTTATACAAAGTTTACTGATACTTGCATGTTACTGGATGATCACCAGAAAGCTACTTCTGCACACACAACATACAAAAAACATGGTTCACCAATTTACCCAGTATAGGTTGAGATACTATAGACTTCATTAACCAAAATATTCTGCTGCTTAATGTTAATTCAAACCAACTGCGATTAAGAACATTACCTACAGACTTAAGCATTTTTCCTATACTTTCATTTAAATCAAGCAACAATGTTCTTTCAGCTATTTGTTGAAATACTGTCACAGTTTTATGATTTTTGTTATATTACTGATATTCCACATCATGACATCATGTAGTGTATTACGAGTTAAAAACCTGTGCGGGGATACCCCAATGGATTTCCAAGAAATCCAGGAAATCCAAGAAAACTTCCTCCCACTCAAAAACATGCTACGATGTTTTGATTTCATGAACAAGAGCCCTTATCCAGAAGAGATTTTGCTGCTGCAAATTTCCATTTTGCACAATAAAGATACAGGGGTGTACTCAAGGCACATAAGTACTAAGGTACTCTGAATACTGACTGAGTATTTCCAAAGTAATTACAAACGTTTCTGACGATTAACTTTATGTGTGAGTGGACCCAAAGGCTCTAACACTACATGGTTCAATGTCTTACCAAGCAGCTCTCTCCATAATATTCACCTCACCTCTATACTATACTATTACTCGAGCAGTGACAGTGCTGCTTGCCAGCTGCTGCTGCGTTAAACTACACTATAGTCATTCAACATTGTTTTAACTAGAGTGGCCAAGAAACAGAGCTTGCTCTACTCCTTCCTTTGAGTATAATGTACATGATTTAGGAGCACCTACTTTTTAATGTCCACCCTAGCATGATGTTCCAGATACCAAAAACCAGGATTAGCTCCCTACGTAGTGGAGCCTGCAACTTGCCCACTTTTGCTACCAGACTCTTAAAGAAGCACACATCCACCAAAAATTTAATTTCAACAATGTACAATGCGAGAGAAAGAGATAAATCAAGAGATAAAGAAATATGTTACATGAGAATGATGCAAAGCAAGTAATTATACTATTTCAACACCAAATTTAGATGATAAATTAACCGCTTACCTCCTTGAATTCCTCGGACTGTAGCAGTTTTACCAGCATTATCAAGACCCACCATTATTAATGTCACCTTCCTCCAAAAAGAATTAAAAAAAAAAAAAAAAGAAAAAGATATTTCAAGTTCTTTTCCTTCTTGCCAGATATCACGTATTATCAAAGTTGCAGACATTGTTACATTCTTGTATCTCCCATTGGGTATGTCAAACTAGAGCAAGGTACAAAACGGGAAGAACTGTACTCTAAGTTTCACAAGACAAATTACATTTGCCCATTAAATTTTAATTCCACGGTATTCTAGAGTCTTTTTTTTTTTTTTTTTAGTTTCTTTAAGTCAGTTTCCACTCTCTTTTATCATCTCTGTCTCAAACAAAACTGTGGTCTTGCTTATGCCAGCAATTTCTGTATCAACCAGTGAAGCCGAACAACATCATAAAAGGATGAAAAAACAACGTGGGTTGACAACATAGGACACTATCAGTTAAGTGGCTCTAGTACTCATCATGTCTTTTTTTCCCAGGCAGGAACAACTGAAGCTGGAAACATGCAAATCAGTGGTGTTACTAATATACTGTGTATTCTGAAATTGGTGCACAAACTAATTAAAATCTTGTTTTAGTACAAATTCTAAAGTAACAGGAAAAATATACTTGCGCATTAATCTTGATCATTCCTCCCATTTACAAATACACAAACAAGGAAATTAAATTTCCTCAACTTTATGCTCCTAAGTGAAATAACACTAAAAGCATTGCTATTTCCAGTCTTGAAACTATAACAACATCATACATGAAGTATAATTCACCTACATTCTTTCTGAAGAGACAAAAGCCTCAAGGAGAAACCCTAAAAATGAACAAAGGGATCATAGTAAACTATACTTTAAACACAAGCTGTAACTGGAACAGCCAGGAACACTTATAAACTTACAACTGTCTACAACAAACAGCTTGTAGCAAACAGCTGTTTAATTTAGCATACTCCTCTAAGCAGCAACGTGGCCAGCAAAACCCCAGCTTTTCTGGTACACAATATTGAATCCTTACACGTGAATGAAGTTTCAAAAAAGAAGAAAAATAGTGCTGTACCCCTTATTTCCCTTCTTTCTAGTTTGTAAGCAGTTTGAAATAAAAATCTGTGCATTTTTGCTAACCAGAGGGAAAATGATGCGTGTCAAAATAAAACATTTAAAAAAAAAAAAGGAAAAATAGTTATATTCTGGAAGCTGGAATGAATCACCAAGTTGATCATAAAATGCAGCATTAAGGCATTTAAATGAAAAAAAAAACAACAGAATCACACTGCAGTAACAGTATATTCTTGGTAGTATTTTAACAAACTATACTTCAAAATCTCAAAATGCAGAAGCCAAATTGATTTAAATTTACATAAATATTCTAGCATCTTCCCATAGGAAAATGCTATGAATGGTATTTTGAACTTTATACTTCCTTTCAGTCAGAAAGTTATGAGTAATCAACATGTAATTTGTAAGTTCAGAACACATACTGATTCTCACTTGGAGTTTTTTTTTTTACTTGGAGTATTCTTTTTAAATACTAGGAATGAAAGTAAAACACTGGTGAGATTACATGAGATAAAGTTTGGGAAGAAGGTCAGCACAGAAGTGTAAAATAAATACTTTCACATGTTTACCTGACAGGTTCCTGCCACCGTTTTAACCAGGTGCAACAATTGGCCATTAGACTGAACATCTCTCTTCATTAGCCATCCAGAGCCTTGAAAGCTACAGGAACAACGTGGACAAGGCAGAAAAACTCAGGAAGACTGGGAGCCTGCAGTGGCCCAGGTATTGACGTGTCACGCCTGGCAAGAAAAACAAATGCAGTTAGTCCCAATGTGTAACCGAGACAAACCATCTGCCCACAGCAGCAACCTGTTTATTCAGTGTCTCTATACTCAACCCCATTGAAGTCCCACTGAGTCTTTCACCCTTTTGCAATTTGTATACCCCTGTTTCATGTGTCTGAGTAGCAATACCACAGCACTTACACAAAATAATAATGCAAGACCTGTGTACACCAGGAAAACAGCAAGTTAGAGCTGTACCACACATCAAGCTATGAAATCAAGTATCTGTCATCTTACAATCCACTTTCTATCCTCCACGCTTGAGGAAAACAAACAGAACATTCCTTTTCGATGCTGCTCTGTGGAATAAAACATGGGAAATCACTGCCTGATTGCATGCACGTCTATTTCTTTGTATACACACATAAGTACAAAACAGTAAGGCTTACACAAATCACACGAACGCCCAAAGATGCAAAAGCTATGAAACACCCTCAGTCTCTTCAGCTAGAACAGTACTATCAACAATAGCAGTATAAAAACCTCCATGGAAAGTCCTTTGTTGGAAAGCTTGGATGAATTTTAGTGCAAAACTGTAAAGTCATTATGCTCCTGCTAGTGTGCTATAGTGGTTCTGCCTGGGATTACATGTATTTTCTTCACAGCAGCTGCTGAACAGTGCACACATGACATCAAGGTTTTACTCTTTCCCACTCTGCCTTGCCATCAAAATAATGATAGTTTTAAGCTTGACATGTTATACATAGACCACTCCAAAAGTAATGCCTCCTATTTATTTGCATGGAAATTACAAGATGCAAAGAGTACTGTAATGACTAAAGAGCTAAATGTCAGCTACAAAACACTCTTTTTCAAGATAGTCAGCACCATTAGCTATGCCTCACTGTGCTGGCACCCACTGGTTGGTCTTTGTAAACTTTCAGCAAATGTCAATGAATGTCAATGGGTGCAATGTTCTCTGCGTGGAGGCATTCAGTGACACACCTTTGCCATTTTATCAGACTGCCTGCCCCTCTGCTGCCATCTGTCACACTGCAACAACATGTAACAGAATATTGGCGGGAAGGTGCTGGTCACAGAGCTTGCTTGTTTTACTGTAAATTGGAGTACAGACCTTGCTAGTGGCTGGGAAAGGCTGCCTGGGGGCTGCTTCTCCCTTGAGAAAAGGCAAATCTATTTGTGGGACCATCCTTGCACAAGTAACCAGGTACACTTGACAGGTGGTGTAGAATGATGGGAAAAATTCCTCAAGGAGATATAAACCCCTTGGAAAATAACACAGAATTCCAGTTATATATTACAAGAACTATTTAAACCAAGGCAGGACGAGATTTTTGCAGGGAATTGGGTCTGTGCAGCAGCAACTCACCCCAAGCCCATTTTAGGATTCCACAATGCAACATGATACTAGTTCTGTACAGGAAAGCAACCTCCATAGACAGGGCCCAACTCATCAACTCTTTTCACAGACATTTGCCAAGGGGGAGGGAGGGAAACATACTGCACATAGGACTAATATCTGTGCATATGTCAAAGGGCAGTGGATGGTGGTTAATAATATGCCAATCCTTCCTCTAGAGGTTGTCAAAAAGACAGATATTCTCTACTGGTAACTTGCCTCCGTGTCATCTGAAAGCAGTAACACTTTGAACTGCCACACCAAATTTCCTGAAGTTCGTTTCTCAAAGTTCCTATTTTAACCAAATTAATTCCTTTGATAGTTTAAATGATAACTAAGCTCAAACTAAGCCACATTCAAGGGAAGCAGAACACTGAGTAATTAAGGTTAACTTTCTAAACTTCTTCCTAATCTGAATTGATCAAAGTGGGGGAAAATTGAGGAGCTACCCCTAACAAACACACAATTATCCCTAACAAACAGCAATACTTTAAATAATTTACACAGGTAGTAACTGAAGACTCCTGACCTTACAAAGCCGATGCATTGAAAGATGCCCTTGCATTGGTTGGACATCAATTAATATCAGAAACAGATCAGATTTCTTCCAGAGCAGACAACAGATGTTCTTTAAATATTTATATTGCGATGTATAAGAGTACCTGAGAATAGCTTCTCCACAAGACTGGTACTGAGGAAAAGAGAAGCTCCTTAAGAAGAGAACAAGATGATTATGAGTACTCCAAGTGTAAAAACCAGCCTCTCAACAACCAAAAAAGCCTCCAAGAAAATACATGCCATGGAATACATTACCTAGATCAACAAGCAAGTGCCAACAAAGTTTACCTTGAGAACATGACTACACAAATTCATTTTCAGTACATGAGCATCGCCACTGAACCAGTCCCTTCCCATGTTATACATGCTGTCCAGCTTTACAAATTCTAGCAAAACTGTAGTAAAGATGTTGCCCGTAATATTCAACTAAAGTTGTGTTATGCTGTTTTGCAGATATATATAATAGTTCATTAACCGCATACACGTGTTGTTCCAGCTGTTAAATACATTAGTTTGAACTCTTTTTAGTTATAGAGGTGAAACAAAATCATCATGCCTACACGCTTAGAAATCAATAAAACTGTACAGTTAAGGTATAACAACACTCATACAGCAATTCAGCATAAGCATCAGGGATAAAAGTGGTGCAATATTCGATTTTTAGGTAAGAGAAAAGAGTTACCACAGAGACTGAGAAAACCATCATAAATAACTGCATAAACTCTTGTAATTCTAGATTAAGAGCTACTTAGGAGCCCATATGTAATGTAATCCAGAGTACCAAATACCAGCAAGTACAAAGTTCAAAATCATCTGATGAATAAATACTTCCACATCAAAGCATCTTTCCGATTCTTCACTATCAAGAGTTTACACGAAGCTTTCCGTCCTCGGTAGAGAATTTTTCATTGCAATATCAATCCTCACCTTTCTTAAAGAATAACTAAGTAAAGCTACAATTATGCTGAGAAGGGTAAGCTTTACCTATTTCCTGCTATGCTGCTCCTCAGTATCATAGAATCATTTGAGTTGGAAGGGACCCATAAAGACCACGTAGTCCAACTCCTCTGCAGGGTACACGGACACCTCCAGCTAGATCAGGTTGCTCAGAGCCTGGTCCAGCCTCCCCCTGAATGTCTCCAAGGATGGGGCATCCACCATCTCTCTGGGCGACCCGCTCCATAACTACCCCTACCTTAAAAACACTTCTTATTAAATGCAGTCTAAGTCTCTCTTCTTTTAATCTGAAACCATTTCCCCTTGTCCTATCACAGTTGACCCTGCTAAAGCATGTCCCCTCCTTCCTCATAATCCCCTTCAGATACTGAAAGACTGCTATCGGGTCCCCTCGTCTGACTTGTCTGAGTTTTAATAGTAAAAACATAGTACACCAGTTGAATTGCATTATATTTTGAACAGCCAGCCAAGGAACTGAACAGTGATGGAGGCATACTTCACCCAAGTCTCAGTACCATCACTTCAGCACAGTCAACAGGCACACAAGGTACAAGCAGAAACAGCGTTGGGTTTGCTGGTGCCTTTGAGCCATGTAATGTGACTTTGGGTCACATCACACCTGGTTTGCTCAGTAGCTCTTCAGCTTAATCTAGGGCGACAAGAGTTACACGGTAATCTATTTTCTTTCTGCGAGACTCGAGCATGTAAGTATTTGTGAAACTAGACAGCTACNTGCCCCGCCGCCCCGCAGAACAGCCGTCGCGCAGTCCCGGCGCCGTGCCCGCTCCCCGCCGCCCGCCGGCAGCGATGAGGCCGCGGGGCGGGCGGTGCGTGCCGCTGCTCGCCGGCCTGGCGGTGGCCGTCGCCCTGGCGGAGGCCGCGACCTGTGAGTGGGGCGGTGGGGCGCGGTTGGCGGGGCGAGGGCTGCCCCGAACGACGGGGTCCTTCAGGCTGGGGGCTGCGCGGTTGCGGCCGGGACTGCTGGGCCGATCTGAAGCGGATGTTGTCCAAAACCCGGCGCTTGGGATCAGGGAGAGCCTCGCCTCACCTAGCGCTTGGTCCCTCTTAGTTACGGTTGTGTATCTGGGGCAACCAGAATTAGGGCTCGATGGAAGCCTGCTTCTGACGTGTCTGACTAATGATTAAACAGGCAGAAGGCAAAACTAATGTTTGCTAATCAGACTTCTGTAGGGATTCAGGCTAAAAGGAGAACAGTAGGGAAAGGTGAAAGTTCATTTTAGAAGTTAGGTTTGAACTGGTCCTAAAAAGAGGCTTTTTTGGACATCTCCCCTTCTCCTTTTTTCGTAACGTGTTCATAGAATCGTTTGAGGAACCCATAAAAGCCATCTAGCCCGACTCCCCTGCAATCAACAGGAACACCCACAACTAGATGAGAGTGCTCAGAGCCCTGTCCAGCCTTACCTCAAAGGCTCCAGTGATGGAGCATCTACCATCCCCATGAGCAACCTGTTCCAGTGCCACCCTTATTGTAAAACACTTTTTCCTTATATTCAGTCTAATTTTCCCCTTAGTTTGAAACCATTTTCCCTTGTCCCATCACATCAGTCCCCTCACAGTCTGTTCCCTCCTTTCCTTTAGTCCCCCTTCAGATAATTTAAATCCTTCATTTCATTATTCCTCCCCACTGCATGCTCCATCAGCATTCTTTGTTACTGACAGTGAGAGATAAGAAGTTGACCTACCCATGCGAGGTACCTGTAGCCCATGTAATCCAGTTTCCTTTCTCCATCTCTGAACAGTGCTGGGAGTTTCTNTCACCTTTCTTAAAGAATAACTAAGTAAAGCTACAATTATGCTGAGAAGGGTAAGCTTTACCTATTTCCTGCTATGCTGCTCCTCAGTATCATAGAATCATTTGAGTTGGAAGGGACCCATAAAGACCACGTAGTCCAACTCCTCTGCAGGGTACACGGACACCTCCAGCTAGATCAGGTTGCTCAGAGCCTGGTCCAGCCTCCCCCTGAATGTCTCCAAGGATGGGGCATCCACCATCTCTCTGGGCGACCCGCTCCATAACTACCCCTACCTTAAAAACACTTCTTATTAAATGCAGTCTAAGTCTCTCTTCTTTTAATCTGAAACCATTTCCCCTTGTCCTATCACAGTTGACCCTGCTAAAGCATGTCCCCTCCTTCCTCATAATCCCCTTCAGATACTGAAAGACTGCTATCGGGTCCCCTCGTCTGACTTGTCTGAGTTTTAATAGTAAAAACATAGTACACCAGTTGAATTGCATTATATTTTGAACAGCCAGCCAAGGAACTGAACAGTGATGGAGGCATACTTCACCCAAGTCTCAGTACCATCACTTCAGCACAGTCAACAGGCACACAAGGTACAAGCAGAAACAGCGTTGGGTTTGCTGGTGCCTTTGAGCCATGTAATGTGACTTTGGGTCACATCACACCTGGTTTGCTCAGTAGCTCTTCAGCTTAATCTAGGGCGACAAGAGTTACACGGTAATCTATTTTCTTTCTGCGAGACTCGAGCATGTAAGTATTTGTGAAACTAGACAGCTACAGGACCACCACGTGAAGAAGAATTACTGGAGAACGAGCAGTCAGAGCCCTTCCCCGTTTCCTCACAGAGTCGGCAACCCTAAAACATACTGAAATCTACCCCCGCCCGCCTCCTCAGCTGCGGGAACACGCTCTAGCTTTTAAAGCGACCCTTTAGAGGAAGCCTTCTCCGCGCAGCTACACGCCCATGCACACCGACCGATACAAATCTCAGCCAGGTCCCAAAGGCCCTCCCGGCCCCACGCTTACCAGCGGCCGAGCCGCGGCCTAGCCGAACCGGGCGGGACTGAGCACCGTTGCGGGGGCGACCCCAGACCGCCCCGCCGCGCCGAGGTCACGTGCCCCACGACCCGCCAACGCCAAGCCGCCCATTGGTGGAAGCCCCCATCGGTAGGGACGCGTAACCAGGCCGGTAACCCCTGGTTACCGCCAACGGGTGGTGAGAAGGGACAACCTTCTCAGAGGCGGAGAAGCGCGGAGCCGCAGCGGGGAGGAGAGGCCGGCCTGCGCTTGGCCAATAGGAGCGCTCGGTTCCTCGCCGGCCCTGTACTCCTCGTCCCTGCCATGCGTCCCACGGGGCCCGTCCGCCGCGCTCCCCAAGCCGGGCGCGGACGGCGATCGTCCCCGCGGCGCTACCCCCGCCGCCCTGCTGACGCTCTGGCCGGGCACGGTCGTCGGCCNCTCAGAGCCCTGTCCAGCCTTACCTCAAAGGCTCCAGTGATGGAGCATCTACCATCCCCATGAGCAACCTGTTCCAGTGCCACCCTTATTGTAAAACACTTTTTCCTTATATTCAGTCTAATTTTCCCCTTAGTTTGAAACCATTTTCCCTTGTCCCATCACATCAGTCCCCTCACAGTCTGTTCCCTCCTTTCCTTTAGTCCCCCTTCAGATACTGAATTTAAATCCTTCATTTCATTTTTCCTCCCCACTGCATGCTCCATCAGCATTCTTTGTTACTGACAGTGAGAGATAAGAAGTTGACCTACCCATGCGAGGTACCTGTAGCCCATGTAATCCAGTTTCCTTTCTCCATCTCTGAACAGTGCTGGGAGTTTCTGTGACACAGAAAGCAAAGAGGAAAGCAGGTCTTAGTAATACAGCATGTGCCACACAATAATCATAAAGGAAAATTGCCTCTTTGTGTCTTTCTGTCAGTTTATGCCCAAAAGCGTAAAGAGGGACAAATGTATAGGTCACTCCAAAAATAATGCTTCCTACTTATTTATGTGAAAACGACAGCAGATACAAAGAGCACAATAATGCTATTTGATGGAACAAATTTTCAGCTACAAAACACTGTTTTCCAGCATAGGCACCACCATTAGCTATGCATTTTCACTAGTGATGAACAAGAGCGTGCATGCCATGCTTTTAAATATCCACACCAGTGGAGGTGTCCCACTGCCCACTGCTGAAATGCACCACCTACTACCTGACAACCACTATTTGGTCTCCCCAAACATTCAACAGGTGTTGATGAATGCCAGTGGGTACCATTTTTCCCACAGGGAGGAATTCAGTGACGCACTTTTGCTTCATATACACTTTCATGTCTGATATCATTTTGTCAGGCTGCCCCTCTGCTGCCATCTGTTGCGCAGCAACAAAATGTGATGGAATACTGATGGAAGGTTCAACCTCTACTGCCATAGCACCCATGTCTGTCTCTGATGTCAGGGTCCAATATAATAAAAGAGGAGCATTACTTTTGGAGCAGGCCTCATGAACACTGTTCTTTTTTTATAAAAATGTCTAATCTTTAATAACATGCAGCAGCGAGCAATGCTGGGCTAATTGCAAGCTTTACAAATGTTCTTGCTGTGGAGCATAAGTGTGTTTGAGCTTTGAGCAAGACAGAGAACAGACAAACATTTGCAGTTAGTTGGCTTTAATTTGTTGATTGCATAAAGCTTATGTCACTGATGTGCATTTCTAAAGACTGTAGGAATTATGGAGCTGACTGCAATACAGCAGCTGTACAAATAAGGCAATTCCACTATCTAGAATGTCATCATTTTAGTTTTTATTCATTGCATTGGGTCTGCGATGTTTCTGTGACAGCAGTAGCAGGCTGCAACAGCTTTCCACAACCAGGGTATTTGATAAGCAGTTCTAAGCTGTGCTTAACTAGCCCACTGAAGGCAGGTTTGTGGTTGTCTGCTCTACAAATTAGCTTTAAGGAACCACTCAGTCTTATCCTCATTATTTTTTTCTCTTGTTTATCAAGAGTATTCCTTTTAAACACGTGTTTCATAACTGGGCGCTATGCTGTGTCTGTGCAGAGCCTGTTGGTTGAAATTGTTGCCAGGATTTCCAAGAGGCTTTGGTGATATTTAAATGAAATACGCTGAGTCCCTTAAGGGTTAACTATTGGTTTGGCAGGGTCAGGAGTTCACTGGAGTTTCCTGTAATCAAACTGGCAGCAACAGCAGAGAGGAATTTTTTTTTTTCCTTAGGAAAGTCCTGTCATGATCCTTGTAAAGGAAAAACAGTTAAGTAAATATACTAAGTCTGGAAATATGAATATATTCAATAAAAAATATGGAATTTGCGCTAAGACATCTTATTTAAACTCGAAAGCTTAAAGAAGTATAAATGGAGGCTAAACTACTGTATTGTAGAAGAATATGCCGATTTTTACTACCCCAATTCAAAGGAGGTTATGTTATATCTGGTGTCATGTCTCCCAAAACACTATACTTGGAATTTTACTGCACATTGTTTATTGAAAACATGTTGAAATGAGAATAATGGTCAAAACGAGATCATTCAAAGTCAGCTGTGAATTAGGCCTCATCTTCACCACAGAGCCCCTGCCCCAAAGCTGTATCAGCAAGCTTACATCAGTGCTAACCGTAAACAAAACTGGCCAGAGTTTCTGCTTGCACACTTACTTGTTTTTTCATGGTAGTGTACACTGATGAAAGCTCTTTTCTGTCAGCATAGTCATATGTATCTGGGTTTTGTGTTTCTGAAGGTGCTCCAGCAGAGCTTTGTACTGAAGCCTTGTTACTGTTGTGGATCAGTCTTCACCTTACAGAGATCTTTCCAGTCTCCTTTAAGACTAACTAGTAGATCATGAGATAAATTCTCCAATACCAAGCTGAAGCCTACTCAGATACTCAGAACAGGGCACAAGCTGGCCTCTCCTCCTTGCATTTCTGAGCAACTTGCTGGTTGCTTTCTGATATAAGGATGTGCTTCTAAACTTTAGAGGTATGCTGTAGAAGATCTGACTTATCAGAAAATTTTATCTATTGCCTTATAATAAGGATTAATCTTATCAAATACACCAAAGGAATCAATTTGAAGCTACAATCTTATTCCGCATCAGATACTTTCAGGATGCTGAAAGGTTTCATCAGGTCATTGTCCAGTGTTGAAACACTCCAGAGTGTTTCATCTGTGTTTGCCATCACCTGATAGAGAGCTTTGTGTTTAGAATGGTTATGGTTTTAAGTTACATCTGTCACGTGAAAGCCATTCTACCTTCAAGTTCTGGACCTCGTTAGCTGTTCTTCCTAAAAAGCCTTCCAAGTTTTTCTGATCTTCTTAGTGCTTTGGGAGGCCATTCTCTGGCAGTTGACTGCTGGCGTATCTCATAAAGTTACTCTGGGTTTAAGGTATTACAAGCTCATAAACAGCACTAAGTCATAGGAAATGGCCACTTCATGAGTAAGCATTTAATTCAGACTTTTGTAAGGGAGTCTAATATTTGTCTCATATTTCAGCTGTTAAATAACATAGCTCCTTTGTTTCTACCAAGTTTTATCTCGACAGTATGCCTCTGAGTTCCTGGTGAGGAAACGTCGAGCAAATTCTTTCATGGAAGAAAGTAAGAAGGGAAATTTAGAAAGAGAGTGTGTTGAAGAGTTATGCAACAAGGAAGAAGCCAGAGAAATCTTTGAAAATAATCCTGAAACTGTAAGTATGTGATGAATATCTGTGAGATAAATAGTAGTCCTTTGTAGTGGGGTTGCTAGCAGTACATAGAATTCACATTGCAAAGCTAAAAAAGCCGCAAACCTTGCAGACCAAGATCTGGGTTGAAAGTCCTCTGTGTATAGCATCAATTAATAGCGAGCACCACATAACGAAAGAGAATAGCTGAGTGGATATTATTTTAATTTCAGATATGGATCACCAGTTTTAGACCACAGTTGTGTGCAAGCATTCCATGTGGGGAAGCCCTGTTGGCTTCAATTAAAATTCTACACAGAAAGTGCATGGCAGTGCAACCCTTCTAATGAAGGGATAGAGCATATTACTGTGGGCTTTTTTCCTAGTGGAGATAACTGTTCCTCAGCTCATTCCTACTGCACAATATTTAAAATTAGAAATATTGTATTCAGCTTCATCCTGTAAGGGGGTAATTATTTAAAAAAATATGTGGTTAAAATGAATTCTTGGTTTGCAAGCTATGTATCAGTTCTATGTTCTGTCTTTGATAACACTGCATATATTTGAAGATACTGTTTGTTAATATTTAAGTACAAAAATTGTTTCAGTAATCAGTTGTTTATAAAAAATTCTGTTCTACTAAGATTTTATTTGGAATGAATTTCTTGTGAAATATTCAACCTATTCCATGTTTTTTGTTTGGTTGGTCTTTGTTTTGTTTTTATCTTGAGGTAAAGAAGGGAAATAAAGGAGGCTTCTCTGTCTCCAGTAATAATATTAGGCAAGATCCTCCCATTCTAAGAGAAATTTTTCAAATTTTAATATTGACCTCCGATTTATTAGCACGTTCAATTCACTTTCATTGCTTTCAGTTTTAAATTGTCAAATTCAGTGCAGGATCTTAACCTTCTCTTCACCAAGTGAAATAATCTTCTGTCTTACCCTAAACAATAGGATATATGTCAAGTTTATATATATATATATCATTAAGAATCTAAATGATTTTTTTTCTTTTATGGTTATGAAACAAATATCTTTTAGAGCATATTGAGTGTATTTTGCAGTAATTCTGTCTATCTTCGGTTTTTCTTACACTTTGTTTTTCTTTTCTTTGTGCAGGAGTATTTTTATCCCAAGTATTTAAGTAAGTACAAGAAACCTGTGCAACTCTAGTATGTCATTCACCTCCCTATTTGGATAATGCTAGTTTTGTTATTTTGCCCGCAGCACTTAAACGATTTCCATGCTGATTATAATGCATAGTAGCTCTTTGGGAGTTTGATGTGCTTAGATCCCAGCAGAGGTGCTCAGAAGGTTGATCTGTGATCGGCTGTCCTTAACAAACTTGCACAGACAAGTTTTCTAATTCAAACTGTGAGAAGAGAGTCTTTGAAGATGCCATGCATAAGCTGTTGTAATTTCAGCCTAAATGAGTGTTTGTATGTATGTGTGGATTTGCATTTGCAGGCTGCCTTGCCTCCTATCGAGCAGGGGTTTTCAGGGTTCCCGCAGTTACTCCGGATTCTCCCGCTGACCTGAGGGTGTGTGTCAATGGTAAGTGCTGCTGCTAGATGCTTTACCTAGTGACTTGTACTTGAGCATATGCACGTGTATGGCTAGGAAATAGTTGTTCTTGGCAGGAAAATACACAAACCTCCATTTACCTCAGACAAACAATTATCTGGGAAAAGAAAGTGACAAGAAATTTAGGTGAGAGCATTTGCAGAGTGACTGCTTTTAGTTCCTCCCCCTCACTGCCCCCCATAAAGCATAGTGGAAAAGAAAGAAACTACAAAACAGAAGGCAGACTTCTTCTAGAAACACAGAAACATGTGCTATGTCAGCTCACCCATGTTCCCTAGTATGACTACAGTACTCTGACACCTTTAGTAACTATGAGCAGATCCTGTTTTGTCAACTGAGGAAAGAGACCCCTGGAAAATTCCCCTTTGTACTACTCTTTGGCCCATGGTTACACTGTAGCCCTTTTCAAAGTTTGTAATACCAACAACTGAAAAATTCAAATGTTAAGCTAGAAGATATGTTAAGCTAGAAGATATAGTTATTTCTCCAGACACAAGAGGATCACAAAGTAAGGAGTCTGTGACACTGCTCAATTTTGTACTTTTTTTCTGTCCATACATTCATAATTCCAGTGTGGAATTATTTTTTTTAGTAAATTCTCAGGAAGCATCTGTAGCTCATTCCCTACTCATAATTGTAGAAACATCTCTCTAAACTTCTTAAACTTTTACAGCCTAGATATGGCAGAGAAATTGTCTTATTCTTAAGCATTTGTCCCTGTTTTTATCACTGAGAGCAACAGAAGGCAAAAAAAAAATCCTTAATAATGACACCGAGCGTTGTCATGGATGAACATGTTTTCCAGATCACTTAGCCAACGTGCCTGCTGTCACAAACTAAAATGTACTCCCATTCATGTCACTTTTCGTCACTCATTAGAGGTCGTGGGAGGAAAGAATTGTGTGGATATACAGTGTTTCTTTAATTTCCAGTGAAAACAACTAGTTTACTTGATGTCATTGTATTTCTCCATTCAGGTTCATAATATTGAAGAAAAACATGTTACTGTTGATCAATCAACAGGAAAAAGGACAAGTTAAGAGAGTTAGCATAACCTTTGCAAGTGTTTCCAAGGCTTGACTGTTCAAAGGACTTTATACTGAGCACTTCTGAAAGCATTTCACTGCTGAGAATGCAGGACAAAACTCCATTAAGACAGTAACTTTTTTTTCTAACTTATTTTCATAGATTCAATTATCTTGTAATACTGATTATCAAATCATTTTTTCATTTTAAAAGTTTTGTGTTTATTAATGTTGTTATCTAAATTGTACTGGCAGTGTCAAAATGAAAAATCCAGTTTTCCTAATGAGAAAAAAAAAACAGCTATAACTGTTACTTTAGAACAATACAGTAACTAGTGTGAATCTCAAGATGGAAAATAAAAGAATAAAAATGACAACGCAAACAGAATTTTAAAATAGCTTGAAGTTCCTAAATATCTGTACCACATAATTGCATGCTTAACTGCTTTTGAAAACAAATGCTTACAAAAATCCCAAAATTTGTATGTATCCAACTCACCCTATGACACATCTCCTGGATACCAAAGACTTGAAGTGGGAGAAGATAGAGGTACCAGCATACATTTCTTGCCACTTATCTTTTCCACAGAAGGCTGAGTAGGATCTTCTGACATTTAGTTGTTGTGGCAAATGTTTCTTTAAAAGATTTGCTGAACAGTAGTAGTTCAGAAGGCACCCCAGACTGGGAAAAAAGGAACACAAGGCCTCTGTTTGGAGCAAGTATGTGCTACATTACTTTCCCTTCTGTGAGTGACATCCAAACCATTCATCTGCAAGCATAACTTCTTTGTCCATCCAGTCCTATCTATCCTATCTTGCCTTTCTCCTCTAATGTATTTCACCAGTTCACCTTTTTGTAAAAGTTCATTAGCTTCCCCAGTTCTCTTCCAATTTATTTACTTAATTTACCTTATTCTATCTATGTATATTTGCACTGATAACCTAAGCCATCTTCTCACAGTTCATGCTCACATGCCATCATTACTTTATGCTCAGAAAAATTTATACTCAGTTTTGCTCTGCAGTTACACACTTCAAGGTTATCTTCCACATCAGTCACCTATAAAATGCTCTGTTTGTACCAAGCCTACTTCATACACCTGTTTCTTGACCTACAAAAGCAGAAATTAGCAAGAAAAAAAATGTAGGTAGTTCTGGAACTTTCCTTTGGAAATTGCTATGACAGAGTTATACATCAGCCCCATTCTTTTTATTTCTTCTTTGCAATTTCTTTTGTCAGTCTTACCTGCAGATGGAGTCCTTTGGTCTGCAACATGAGTATGAGGTGCCCTACAGTAGCTATTCTAGAGATGCTGTGTAGTTTTGGAGCTTGGCTGACCTCTGAGATTTGGGATTTACTTGTAGCAGAATTTAAATATTAAGTAAATTTAATTGGCAAATATACTAACAGTTTTTTAAGCTTTCTTGCAGAACTTTAAACTTACTCTTTTGTGGGTCTCAACTTTAAGAAATCCAGTGAGGTTTTTGGTACAAAATCACAGCAAGTTTAAGTCTGCAGGGTTACTTGCCTTTCCTACCACTTCTTTTTTCCCCCCAATCTGAGCATACCGAAATCCTTTCTCTTCATTCTACTTGGTTGTTTAGAATCCAACCTCCAACCCGGCCCCCCCCC
>VXAB01002902.1:690021-866455 GCA_013399175.1 Odontophorus gujanensis
TTCTTTTTAGAAAACATGCCTTGAAATAATGAAATAACAACTTGGAACTGTACAAGAACATATTTTATAAGAAGAAACAATGTATTTGTGACTTCTTTGTGTTTGCTGATAAATAATCCATAAAACTACTGACAGTCTCAAGAGAAGTAAATATAAAGACACATTACGTAGTAAGCTGATAAAAAATATGAAAATTGTAGAAGTTAAAAGAACTTGGGCACAGCAAAAAGATAGTGAGCTTTGTGTTCTCTGTCCCAGCTATGTATTTTGAACCTTGCTTCCTGAGGTCTTGCCAGCATGCGTGAAGAACCTTCAGTTGCTTTTTGCAATATAAATTTGGTTGTTTTCTTTTCCATTTAAGTGACAATATTAAACACTTATGTATCCACACTAGCCACAAGACTTGGGCAGCTGAAACAAACTGAGGTGCAGGTCTCACTATGACCACAATACTGATTCTCAAACAGAGAAACTGAGCTCTTGAATTTTATTCTGGAGTACTTGTTCTTGAAAGTTTGGAATTTTTACTGAAAATTGTGTCAACACGATGAGACAGTGCTATTCTTTAAAAAGTTAAATATCTTTATAATTAAAAGAAAATAGCATCAAGACTTCATTTGATCTTCAAGGATTAACGCAATTTAGTGAATCACTTGTTTTCTAGTTGTTTTCTATTTGGTACAGGCACCTGTGGAAGATGAAAGGAAAGATTATGCTCATCCTTGAGAGAAATATCCTCAAATAACAAGGACTTCTACTGTTTTCATCCTGCAGAAATTTCAAACCAGTGTAGCCCTCTGCCGTGCCATAGAGACGGATATAAGGATTGCATAGATGGACAAGCCAGGTATACCTGCATCTGTAAACCAGGATGGCAAGGAGAGAATTGTGAAGAAGGTATAATCTCTAATCTCATTGCAATGTTAGTTCTTAGGAAAATGGTTATAGTTCTATTAGTGCTGAATAGTAACAGATTTTGAAGTGTACCTACATGCACACAGTTTTCAGTGGACTTTTTTCCCTGAGCAAAGATTTTTGTTTTGTTTTCCTTCTAGATATAAATGAATGTGAAGATTTCAATGGAGGTTGTAGCCAACGCTGTTCTAATTTTCCTGGAAGCTACCGTTGTTTATGTGAAGATGGCTACTTCATGCATTCAAATAAACGGGATTGCAAAGGTAGGAAGTGAGGCTTAAGGACAGTATCACTAAATAACAATCCATTGCCTATCGACTATAGAGGAAAGAATTTAGCCAAGTAGTCCCGTAGAGGCTCTAAATCAGCAGAAGCTTGCATTGCCTCTGGAAGATGCAGGCCTGCTTCAACCAGGCTTCTCATTGTACCTTCTACAAGCATTTATTCAACTGTTTAGTGAACAAGATCAAGGAATGGAGGTGTTGAACCAACAAAAAAAAGTTTTAGTCACTAGCAAGTTTCGTATATCCTTTAAATGATTAGAACCAGAAGCATAGTGTGTTGCAGCCAGCTAACACTGTCATGCAAATCCTATCTAGCAGACAGTGGGTTAGGCTGAGTCACTCCAAATTTGCAATCTGCTTTTGGAAGTTTGTATGTTCTTCAGAGAATAAGCTGTTAATGAATCTGAAAATGCTGTACATGAAGAGAAAGATTTGTCTTCCATTCACCCAGCATATTTTTTTCCCTGAACATGAATATGTCAGTTGTCAGTTTATTATTGACCGTGACCAAAGCATTTCATTCCACTCCAGATAAAGTCTATGTCTTAAAATAATTAGCAAATCTTACTTCAAGAAAAAAAAAGCAACCTCATTTCGTTTTCACATCACACATTTTTTTCCTGAACCATGCCAACCATTTCAGATGATGTTAAATAATTCAAGAGGCCAAACCTAACCTTGTCTGCCACTATTTCTTCCTTTAGTCTCTATATTGTGAATTAATCAATCATTTCTTTGTAAATTCCAGAAAAAGAGCAAAAAATTGCTGTTATGTCAGATAGGGAAAACAGGTAAGATGCTTAGAATCTCTGCAGTTCTTGGAATGATGTTGAAAAAGTCTGTTAAAAAAAAACTGAAGCTAAAAATACACTAACATACTTCAGCAATTTGGACCAATGTTGTAACTAACTCTTTGCAAGTTTTAGTGTAACACAGTACTTGGCTTAAAGAGAACAAGTTATTTTTAGTTAGTTAACACTAGAATCAATGAGTAGCAGACGAAGCAAAATAACTAGCCAACTAAAAGAAAAAATCTCAAAAAATTGTTTTCAGTGAAGATTATTATTAGACTGAGATATTTCTTCTGGAGTTCTACTCTGTTTTCTAGTAGTGATTTAAGTACAGATCTGGGTGTTGATTATTCAAAGATCATCAGATTAGCAAATAACATTGAAAACTCATCACACAGAGTACTAGTTACGAATTCAAAAACTGGATTTTACATCCAAATTCAGAATTATACACCAAAGAATGTAAAGTGATCAAAAAGGAGCCTGTATTTTGGGCAGCTGTGACTTCAAAAATGTTTTGAATCCTCCCAAGCAGGTTGCGGAATCTGTTCTCTCAGTGCAGTGTCATTTTCACAACTACTGCAAAACCACAGGGAAAACTAAAACAATCCTTGCACGTACAGTTGGGAATTGAAGTCCTACCAGTGACTGGATATTTTTGTATCTACAAGACATTTAGTTAGATTTATACTATAAATATTGTATCCAGTTGTCACAATGGCATTGTGAAATAGGAAGTAACACAGAAGATGAACACTGAAATGATTTGAGGGATGAAGAAACAGGGAGCAACTTGAACATCCGTCAGCATAGCCAATTAAAAGAAGATTCTGATGTGTAAGAAATGGATGGGGTTATTTCTTATCTTTGTGGATGTTTTGTAAGGGACAGGGTTATTATTATGCAGCGTGGCTTAGCTTATAGGAATTCCACAGACTATTTCTCTTACTGCGTTCCTAGATATGCATCTCTTTTCCTGTTATCCACTAAACACAAGAGAAGATCGTAAAGATATACAGACAGAGAATTCATTTTTCACTGAGAATGTGCAAAAATGCCTTTCAGGGACCTCTGGAATTCTTTACTCCTGTAGTTAAAGACTGCTATCAAAAGCACA
This sequence comes from Odontophorus gujanensis, assembly GCA_013399175.1. Taxonomy (NCBI): domain Eukaryota; kingdom Metazoa; phylum Chordata; class Aves; order Galliformes; family Odontophoridae; genus Odontophorus; species Odontophorus gujanensis. Next base: position 693,129 of record VXAB01002902.1, read on the forward strand.
GAAACCTAGCAAGGAAGAGACAGTTCGCCAGCCTCACTGAGTTCTTACAGTTTTGGACAGGGTTAAGAAAAAATGATATACAAAAGAGTGACTTATTTTTAATAACTTGTTTGTATTTCTAGATATAAATGAATGTGTATTACATCCAAACATCTGTGGGACAGCTGTCTGTAAGAATACCCTGGGAAAATATGAATGTGAATGTGCTGAAGGCTACACATACAATTCAACTTCCAAGAACTGTGAAGGTAGGACTTTCCTTTCTCCCTCCTTCTCTCTTATCTTCCCCCCTCCGCTTCTTTTCATTTTTAAATCTACTGCTATACAAACTCCAGCATCTTTTTATTATATATTGTTTACAATGGAATGACTCACCTGTTTGTTCTTTCAAGGGTCCAGTCAAGCTCTATTGCAGGCATTGTGCACAGTTGCAATGACTTGCTCTGAGGTCTTAGTGGATCACAGTGTTTTCTTGTATGTCCTGCTGTAATGCCAGATGATTTTTTGTCAGTTCATGGGAGGTTACAGGTCCCACTGTAAAGAGGGCTTTCTGTCCAAGCTCTCAAACCAACTAACAAGTTTCTTCTGGATAACTTGGAGCAATGCATTTAGCATCTGGATATTACTAGGGTGTCTTGTACTCTGTTTCTAAGCACCATTACAGTTGTGAAGATGGAACATCTCTCATTTATCAGTTTAATATATATTTCTAACTTGAGAGAGGTTTTAGGAAAAGCAATTAAAAGCACTTATTTGTTAGTTCCTTACCAGGTGAGACAAATATTTATAAGGAGGCAATCACCAGATGTGAAAACAAGGCTTAATCTGTTGGTGCCAAAAAGCTAAAAAGTTTTTCTTTATCCATCTAATAGGCTGTTTAGGTACTTATTTAGCCTTCATGGACAGGGACTGAGTCTTTCTGTCCTTAAAATACATTTACATTTAAACTACTGGAAAGAGCTTTTCTTTGTCCAATCCTTCCTTGAGGTCTGTAGTCACATTGGAAACTAACAGCATAAGCATGAATTGATCTCCATTCTAGACTTTGTCACAACATGACAGCTGTATAACGTACCCAACATTTAAAGTGAAAAACATTTTTCTATATCCAGAAAAAGAGTTACGAGATAAAAAAGACCTGCACTAAGAGACATTTTCCTTCTTTCTGAAGTGTAAAGGTAGAAGAAAGAACCTCAGGAAAAGTTCTCTAACAATTACAAAGTTGAAAAGCACTGATAACTAGTGGCAAAGTGGCAAGAAGCCACTCTTCCAAACCCATTGTAAAATAGTAACTTTTTCAAGCATTGAAAATATTTGCATACTTGTCTTACAATATATTTCACTAAATTTTCTTTAATCAATACATCAGAAATTCAATTCCAGTTGTAAAAGAGGGACATGAACTATTAGAGTTTTACTATGAAGCGAAAATTTCTTCCACAAAAAAGAAAAAATAAAGAAGTTCTGTGACCAATTTATATGTTAAATGCTAGCTCTATTTTATTGCTCAGAAGGACACAAAAGCAGTTTGTTGCTGGTTATGAATCTTCTGCTCCATGGCTTTTCACACAGCATTCTTGTGACTTTTCATAGTGGTAATGATTACATATTCAGACATCTTCTCTTTGTCCAGTTACCATGGGATTAAAACTTTATTGACAGTTGTACCCCTTTTTGAGCTACATGCACTGGAATGAGGAAGAAGAACTTATGGTAGTTTAATCTAATTGTCATCCCTTCCACTACTCTTCAGATATGTGGGTTGCATCAAATTGAAGTGTTATTTTTCTTTGGAATACACTAATCCCAGAAGGTTGCAGGGTGAGAACATAAAAACAGCAAAGATTTACCTCCTGTGTGAGACACAATGCTGATGATAAGCTTTCATGACATAAAATGAGTCTCCAAATACTAAGGACGTGGTGGTGTAGACAGACAAAAATGTAGCCTACCAAAAAGACTAAATGGCATTAGTTTTTTTGTTGTTGTATTGCATGTAGGTGGTCAAATCCAATTACACTTGCTAGAAGAATCAGTTTTGCATTCATTTATACACAAATATGGATGATTACTTTCCATAACAAGGAGCATAACTTTTTTCCACCAGTTCCTAGGAGAATTTTGCTACGGTCCCTCATTCCCACCTTTTGCAAGACACTACCAGAGGAAGAAATCTGTACAATCCAGTCTTCTTCAATAGAAGTCATACCATTTTTGATAAAAATTTACAACCTTCTCATCTCATGCTGAAGCCGTATTTTAAAAAATTACCTGATTTTTTTGCATGCCTATCTTTGTGTAATTTTTCCTTCTCTGAATGGGGAACTTTTCTTAAAGAAGTGAATGAATCAGTTAATCAAACAGGACAGAGGATGTCTGCATTTCAGGTATTAGTCCACCCTAGCACCTGTTCTGAAAATCTGAGACAAGGAATAAGGCTTTCCCTTTCCACCATGAATTGTTTAACACACACAAAACCCTGTTTATCCACACCTGTGCTCTGGGGAAATTACTATGTTTCTCTAGCAGTATATAGAGCAGCTCACTTCTAGGACATGGTTTGCAACTCCTTCATGGCTCATCTTCTATCTTAGCAACTTAGCAAAAGCAACTTATTCAGTCTTCTACTGAAAGCAGCTGTATGAACCTGAGATGCTGCTCAGATCCATGGGTTTGTCTTAGGGGCTTCTGAAGATCATTTTATGATTTGGGACTGACATTTGGACAGATCTGTGGGAAGCCCTTGAAATAGCTCAGACAAGCATGCAAAAACATTGAATATAACTTGGAAGAAGAAAAGGATAATTTTAAAGTGATTAAAAAAAAAAAAACAAAAACTGAATCCTCTCCTGAGTCAGCATTTCTGTAACAGGACAATTAGCTCTACATGGAGAGATTTGGACTGATAAGGGATTCCAGAGCAGCTGATGAAGAAGGAGACCTTCATAACTGTACATAAAGCTTGCTATCCTCCTGCTGCTGTCGTACTCTCTGGAGGGAGACCTTACCCAGGAGCATTAAGTTCATTTTGGCAATAGAAATTTAAACCTCCCCAAGACTAGTGCAAATCTCTGAGTAATTGATTTAATGATAGAAATTCATCTGTCAAGCAGTGTGCAATAAGCCCTCATAATAGCTTCATAAGCTTATGTTTGTCTGTAGGCTCTGGGGCTGAGGAATGTGTTCAAAATGAACTACTGCTTTCGGAGAATTCAGTACTCTGATTTATTCTTGCTATTGGCTACGCAGAGCTTATAGTTTCATTTTTGGCAGGTGTTCCTATGCTGGAAGAGGCAAAGAATCGTCCACAGGGAACAGTACCTCCCAAAGTGTCTCAATAGAGTCATGTTCCTCTGGAAGGCATAAAGAAGAGCTCCTTCCCAGTCTCTCTATTTCCATTCCTCTCACAAGATGCTAAATCTGTGTTTCCTATATTCACAATGAAGCAGGCCACAGGGCTTTTTTTCTTCTCAGTATGCTCAGGCCTAGGTGGATTTCTCACCCTTTTCTGATCCTCAAGTGATCAGAATATGAGCAAAATCTGTTTTTCCAAGCAAGCAGAATAGGAAAGTATAGATAAAGCATTCTTCTCACTCACTGTGTAGTATGTCTAGGTTCTGTTCGTAATTTGTCATTGCCTCATTGAGGCATTTGATAAAATTAGAAAAAACAACCAGAAACAGAACCTGCTTGACATTGTAATCAGTGGTTTTGTTGTCTTAGTTTTAAATAGACATCAGATTGCCAGTCACTGGAAATTATTAGGAAATGACTTTCACAGCAGAACCCCTTTTACCAAGCTGAGCTTGCTATCCATTGGGATAGGCAACAACCATCAAGACCATAAATAGTTTAATGATTTCCGAATGAAAAGGAGTGCATATGCCAAATGAAGAAGAAGCAATCTAACTGTAGATGAAGGAAATGGAAGGGTTGAATTTCAGTTACGCATCAGCAAAATGCTTCTCAACAAATGACCAAATTGTGCTGCATGACTAATTTGTGACTATTTTCTCTGAGGAATATGTGGAAATAAGTATTAATAAGGCTCTAAAAGAAGCTCTTAGATATTACAACCCACCCTCATATCTTACTTAAATATTACATGTGACAAGGGCCAAAATGAATAAAATAGTAATCAGTCCATGAGCAGAGTGTTGGTAGTTTACAGCTGCAGGAGTTTGCTTGTGTGTAATATACATATGTACGTTCAGATTAACATATTTTAATAGGAGGGCTTTCTCAAATCTAAGCAATGAAAATTCTTAACATAGGTAAATGTTCTCTGAAAACTGTTAGTTCAGGCACAGTCACAAGTGAACTTATACAATCATTATATAAGACTAATTTAAGTTATGATGCTGCAACACAAGTGTCTGTGAAGTGCTATGTCAGATCAATTCACTGTAACATCCAGTACAATATTTCTATATTAACAACTTATTTTATTCACTTAGCTGAGATTTTGGATTTGTGAAGTATTTGAAGAGATTTGAGGAGAGAAGCGGAAGTCTTCTATGCAATATTTTTTGCAGCTTTTACCTGAGATCAATTAGAACTTGAACAATCCAGAAAGTTGTAATCATGAACAGTCCAGTTTTATCTTAGGAACTGTCATATGAAATGGATCAAACCTTTTACTGGAACAGGAAAGTGGTGTGAGCAACAGATTTCTGTATTGCATCCTATGCCTTTTGGTAGCCAAGTCTACAAGACTTGATATGCTCCTAGCATGCAACGTAGTCGTATTTAAACTTGCTAAGCTAGCTCAAAATGGTATGAGAACACTTTCTAAAGCCGTGAGAAGAAAAAAAACCTCACACTATTGTATTCCATCAGCCTGCTACATGGTAGGAGGTGATTCTGAGCTTGATGCAGCAAAGGTAAGCTACTGCTCTAGAGCAAACACAAATGACTCAAGAGTCCTCAATCCATGCAGAGAGCTAATACGGAAAGTCTTACCACGTAGACTGGCCAATATACAGAACCATCCAGCTTGTGGAGATCTGAGGGAAGAATGGTAGGAAAGCAGAAGGAGATAGGGATTGCACACAACAAACAAAAACAAAAACAAACAAAACTCACCAAAATGAAACAACTTGAATCCTGTAGTTCACACAGCCACGTCAGCACATATAGCATGCAGCTGGATCTCCATCAGAGCTTCAGTTCCACCTCTGTAAGCTACAGTAAGGAACAGTATAGCTTTTCAAGTTGGTAAGATTGCATAGAAGGGAGTGTAAGCCTAAGCAGATCCCTTGCAGTGATGCTTTATAGGAAAAGAAAGGGAAGAGGAGATGTTCCAACACAAAGTCAGTTTCCTCAATCTCCTCGTGAATTGTTAACCCATTTAAGTAACGTAGAAACTGCCAGCACTTGGATGCTAAGCTACTTGAAAATTACAGTTAACTTCTGCAGAGGTAGAAATCAGAGTAGCATCCACAAACTGAAAAACATGGCATCCTGTTTGGAAGAGGATTATGTGTATTTGCTACAAGGTAACAGATTGTCCAGTAAGGTTTTAGGATTTTTTCTAAGCTTTTTTCCCCCCTTTTTCCTCCCCTCAAGCAACAGAAAAAAAGTATATATATATATATACACACACATACACACATTCTTAAAAAAAATAAGCATAACCATATTTTTATAGTGCTTATTCCCACTTGTTTCAAGCCAACTATTGACATTTCTTTAATCTGAGACTCCAGATGACTCTTATTAGAGTCTCTTATCCAGAAGACGTTTTGCTTGTTTCTCCATTAGAAGTGTAACTGTTACATTGGCCTTTTTACATGGCCTTTCATTTCTAACCTGTTTCTTGTGTAAAGCCTAAAGCATAAAGAAATGAAATTGCTTTTGTTTGTTTAGCTTTCTCATACCTCAAAGCAGATTAGTCTGCACAGATAGATGCTGTCTGAAACTTATTTATTTGTGGGATTGTTGAATGTTATTTTGCTTTGGTCTGGTGTAAGTAAAGAAGTAAAGCGTGTTCCTTTACCACATAGTTGCCATATCTTCTCCTAATACTCTAAATTTTGATTATATCCATAGGAAAAGGAAGAAGACTGACCCAGAATAGCATTTCTACAGTAGCAATTTATTGAGGTCTCTTGTGCTGATGCAACCACCTTGCATCTCAACTTCTTACTGCCTCACAAATCAGACCAAATTTTTCCCAACTCTGAGTAAAAGGCCCTTTCAGATTGCTAGTGTTTATACATCCAGCGGGTAATTCTAGATTCAAAATTTTACATAGGAAACAACCATTAGCATTAGTTTAACTTAGCAGTAGTCATCTGTTGGATTCATTTTACGCTGGAGAACCCATCTTGTCTATCATTCCATTAATTCAACACGTTTGTTTTCAGTCTGTTCAATGAAAAATCTTACTAACTCTTGCTGTTTGCTTCTATCTCTTCTAGATATTGATGAATGTGCTGAAAATACTTGTGCTCAACTTTGTGTAAACTCTCCAGGAAGTTATAGCTGCTATTGTGATGGCAAGAAAGGGTTCAAGCTCTCTAAGGACATGAAGAGTTGTGAGGTAAAACAGCACTGCATACAATTCCATGTGGAAAATCACAGAGTTGGATATCTGTTGGTGACAGGATGAGTTAGCTTCAAGAAAGTAGGAAGCTGTTAGAGAACTGACTCAAAATTGCTGAAAAATTGCTGGTGACTTTGATCTGTGGTTTGGCTTACAAGGCAGACCCAGTAAAGCACTTGGATACCATTCAGTTTATGCATACTCATTTACACAAACCTTTTCAAGAGAAGCTAGCCTTAGCCAATCTTCTTTATTTTCTGCTGCCTTCAAAATAGGCCCCAGATTTCTCCTATCATGCAAATAATTCCTGTTCAGCCTACCCCGAGCCAGAACATTCCATTTGCCCACACGTTTCCAGGTTTTCCTTAGACTGTACAAAAGTTTTCACTCACTCTTTCAGCATTACTGAAAGATCCTGTTTGGATCAAATGAACAAGAACTGGACTGTTTTCCACAGTTTTCATCTGCAGTAGCTTAAGACTGAAGAGCCTCTCACAGCCAAAATGGACTGTTGCTGCTCAGTTTGAAAGTTTACACTTATTAGTAGCAGAAAATGTGGAACTCCGGAGAATCCCAGTAAGAGGATTTTCTTGTGAATCGTTCTCTGCATGTTTTGAAAAGTTCATGCAGGCTGAGACTTGTTTTATGAGGTGAGTAAAGATAACTGCCAAAAAAAGAGAAGAAACAGCACCTCTAACACAGTACAACAAAACTGGGCTTAAGCTGTAGGAATGAGGTCTGGCACAAGTGCCAGCATGTATGTATTAGAACTTGTGTGTACTTGTTGAAAATTAATATCTGAACAGCACTGGAAGTCACTGCATTTCTTCTTTTTTCATGAAAAGAAAAGAGTATCTTCTAACTTCACTACATGTTCAAAACAGTTGTTCAAAACTGATTATCTATTTGGAAACTAGTTTCAGGCCTTGAAATTGGAAAAAGTAGTTAAACCAGTTGAAAACATGCAGTCCGAAGACTAGTTATACTGGCAAATGTAAAACGGAATAGCCATAAAATTAAGCACACCTATACATTTAATGAAATTGCTGTGTCATGAATACGCTCATTTGAGTTTGGTAACTGTATTCAGCTGTTTACTAAACAAGTGTCTTGAGAACAGAAGAGCCCTTCACACATATTCTTGTTGCTTCTATTCTACAGGACTGCGATACTGCTGTCATGTCACAAGATGTGATTTGAGGGATAACTTCATAGCAAATTGATTTCCAGGCTCCTACTAGTCAATGTATCAGTGCTCTAAAGTACATTCTCCAAATCTTCCCATCTTTCTTCTATGCAGCACCTACTCCCTCTACCAGAACACATTCTAAGTACTTTACTTTCAAGAAAAAAACTATTATTACTTTACTTTTAACATCACATTTTCAGAATACAAAGAATCCAGCAATGCCTGGAAAGGATAGTTGACATTTGTTTGCTGATTATTTTACTAATATATACAGAAGCCTGTTTAAAAATTTAGATATCTGAATATCTGAAAAAATAAGTGCCATCACTTTTGTTGTTAATGATTTTGATTTTTCTCTCCTCATTGCAGCTGCAGCTGACTGTGATTACTCTTATTTGACTTTGGCTAGAGTACTAGGATTAATCCCATCTTCGCGTACTGTTAAAGGACTTTTAGTTCCCACAAGTACAAAGAACTTCTCTTTTACACTTTTCCTGAGAATATTCTGTCTCAAGACCTTCCTGATCCCATTAACGATTCTCAGAAATATTAATTCAGTGCTATTCTAGCAGGAAGTGTGTTGTTGATTGCACCAACATCCCCTTCCAGAACTCAAGTAAGATAACAGTGAACAGACAGACAAATATTTTGTACCAATCTGTTACTGTATTTACTTGTAAATTGCTTCTTTTTATTCCAGGTAAATTATTCTAGTTATACTGGAGATTGTTCAGCTATGAATAGCTGTATATCAGTGTTGATAAAGAGAAGGTGATCTTTATTTTTAAATCTTCTCAAGTCACGGCTCTGGCCTCATTCCCTTCTAACACCTAATCACATTTAAATTCCACACAGCTTTAATAATGAAGTTTGGCTGGACTCTAGCAGATGAATGTCATAGGTCCCTGGTGACAGAAAAGGGCATGATGGAAGATGAAAATTCTTGATTAAAATACTGAATATTTAAATAGTTGCAGTCCACCAGAACTGTTTCAACCTAAACTATCCTTCAACAGATTAAATAAATGGACGTTTATAGAATAATAGAATTATTAAGGTTGGAAAGAACCTCTGAGATAATCTGCTGGAATCTTCTACCTACCACCAACATTACCCCCTAAATCACATTCTTTGATACACGTCTGTACATTTCTTGAACACCACCATTGATGGTGACTCAAACACCACCCTGTGCAGCGCATTCCAGTGCACAACCACACTTTCAGAGAAGCTTTTCCTAAAAATCCAGCCTGAACATGTCCTGGTGCAACTTGAGGCCACTGCAAACAGCAACAACAAAAAAGAATATCTATATATCAATTGATAGCTCTCAAGTTTAAAAAAAAAAAATAATAAGTGAAGTAAATTGTCCATTGCTTAAAGAAAAACAATGAAAAGGACCCTAACAGGAAACAATAGAAGTTGCTTAATAGAATTTCACAATACAATGTTAACAACATTTTTCTTTTCTATTATTTTCAGTCTGTTCCTGTGTGTATCCCACTGAATCTAGAAAAGAATTATGAACTGCTTTACCTGGCAGAGCAGTTTATAGGGATTCCTGTTCTGTACTTAAAGTTTAAATTGCCAAATGTCACCAGGTAAGCATTTGCTATTGATAAAAGAATGCCTGGAAATCACAGACATTTATTTCCCTTAATTTTCTGAGGATGCAGAGTGGACTTCATACAGAAGTTCACCATTTCCCCATGGGTTAGTATACCCTTATATGGAGAGCAGATTAACTCAGGTCCCTCTATATACCCTCACTTAAGGGAGCATGACGTCATCTGAAAGTGGACAGGCAAGAGTAACGTGCCTGGAGTTGGTGTACAGCATCTCTTAATGACTGTACTGTGTCCTTGAGACACCTCATCATAAGTATAAACAACAACTGTCTGATGTGGCAAAACTAAAAGGCCAGCAATTTTCTTCCAGATACTTCAGAAGCAGGTAGAGCCAGTAGCAGCTGAGTCTCAGCCAGGAAGCAGTGCAGAGCTAGGGCAGACATGAACCACTGGCATTCAGATGCGATCATATCTATGAATACATAAGCTGGAGTCTTCCAGCCATTACATTCTTAGTTACCAGTGCTGTTGGGAGGAAAGAGGTGTATGGACTGGGAGAAAGAATTCAAGAATTCCAGACTTTAGTGTGCAGGAAAAGGAAGATTGCTGAGGACATAAGTATAATAGGCAATAAGTCCTATTGGTTTGTGCGCAAGAGAGATTTGCTATTTTTTTTTTTTTTCCTTTGTTACAGAAGCTTAGTCTTCCCTTGAAAGAAAGAACAGGGGTTAGGAAAGGATTGAGAAAGTGACAGAGGTACAGGAAGTCAATTAGAGTCCTCAAATAAATTCAGATATAGGAGAAAGAGTTACTTTATAGCTTCCATTCTCATATATGGCAATGGCTTTAAGCTTGTTGCTACTTCAACAAAAGCAGGCTAGGACTGTCCCAACCCTGTGCTTCCTTTCACAGTTTTCTGAGGACACTGAAAAAGCACAAAACCTTTGCCTATATCACCATCTATATCATTTCCTTTAGCACCGTCAGAACAATTGACAAAGACAGTGACCTTTTTATTACTCTTGGACTTCTTCATGGTGGCAGCAGAAATTGCAGAGTTTCTTGACTTACTGAACAATTTCAGAGTAACAGCAGCAACAGCTGTTAAGCTGGTGATCCCCAGAGCCTCAGAACCATACAGAAGGACATAAGTCTTGAGAACGTTTCCCTCTACCATTTTTCCAAGTTGACCTGGCAGTAATGTTTTCCTGTAAGACCTTTCTAAGAAGATAAACGTTTGAAGCTATCTTAGTAGTCCCTGTATAAATACGGAATGCTTTTCTGTGGGTCTGTGCGAGAGACCGACATCTAGTGGACAAAGAACGAAACTGGGAGTTAAAACGACCCGTGTTCTCAATTACTGCTCTCGTTTCTTTTGTTGTTCTCAGCAAATCCTTACTCCTGCTTGCTTTGTTTTCTCCTCTCTGTGTTCAACTGCCAAGACACAGTCAACAAATCCTCAAATTAGAGACAAATGTGTAAAAGACAACGTAGCAAATTGTTAAGTTATAATTGTTATAGGACAGCACTTGGCAACCCCATTTTACTAAAATGCAGCATAAATAACTTATTTTTCACTTCATCGTATTTCCATGCAGTGCAATAGTGATATTGCCTCTATCTTCTTTGTAAACATGGTTTGATATCCTTCACATCCAAAGCTCAGATGAGATTTGGTAACTGAACAAAGGCTTTTTCAAATCCCAGCTCCAGGAATTAGTCGCTAAACTTTTCCCTGGATTTAGATAAATAACATTTGATTCTGCCTTTGACTAATAGCATGCAAATATCACAAACACTCAGAAACAGAATTACCCAAAGGTCACTATCTATGAACTTTTTCTTACCGTGCTAATAGGTTAGGAATCTTCAGGATTGCTGTCTTGATAATAAAATTCTCCTTTATAATTCAGATTTTCAGCAGAATTTGATTTCCGGACATATGATGCAGAGGGAGTTATACTATATGCAGAATCCCTTGACAATACAGCATGGATCTTGCTTGCTCTTCGTGATGGAAAGATTGAAATTCAATTCAAGAATGAATTTGGAACAAAAGTTACCAGTGGAGGAAAAGCCATTAATGATGGCCTGTGGCATATTGTAAGTCGAATTTACCTTTCCTTCCCCTTCCTTTAATCCCCTATGGGAACTATACTGTATGCAGAAGCTAAGCAACTATTCCAGAGGCTTAAAATGATGCTTCCAAGTCCCAGATTAAAAAAAAAAAAATTAACCAAGAAATGTGCAGGAATGCCTTTCCTCTGGGAAACTGTTGCACCTGTTTATCATCATCAGTAAGGAGAGAATTAACACTAGCTAGTAACATAGGAATAGATTATTAGAAAGTGTGATTGCAGGGTAGAAGTCAGCATCTTGCAAACTCTATAGAGCATGAAGCAGCTGTGTAGGTAATCTTGTGGGTAGGATGGGAGTAAAAAAGATCATCTTTCTGTGGGATGTCGGTGGATATGGTCAGTTGCCCTGATCCAAGTTTAAACATACTATAAGCACTGAATGCATTAACACTATTTTACAAGCCAGATGTCTAGAGATACAAAAATAATGTTTCATACAGGTATACATAATTAGCATTTAAGAATATCGTGCTTGTTTGTGTGTGTATCTAAATATTTACACTTCATTCTAGATATCAGTTGAAGAACTAGAAAACAGTATCAGCGTAAAAATAGCTAAAGAAGCAGTGATGAATATTAACAGCCCAGGAACTCTCTTTAAGCAGTCACATGGTTTCTTGGAAACTAAGGTTTACATTGCAGGATTACCTCGCAAAGTTGGTGACACTATCATTAAACAGGTAACTAAAAAAGTAATGTTAAGACTTATTTTTTGCTTTTTGCATGTTTTCCTTTGCAGTCACACAGGAAAGAGTAGTAGCTTGGAATCCATTTAGAAAATGAAAATGGATTATAAACCACTGTTTTGAAAGTAAAAGTGCAGAGAATTTTGCAAGTGTATATTCTGGTTTCAGTTATAAAAACACAGTGCTTAAGGCCTAATCCCTTAGGATTGTGTACCTTATTTATTATTTTTTTAAGATAGCTTTCCCTGAATCACCTAAATCTTCTGCTGCAAGAGTATTTTGGAGTGACCCATATTAGTGGTGCTAGCTTTTGCTGTGCCCTGAATTGGTACAGATATCACTGTGCAGGTAGCACAATGAGCTTTTACCTCTACTAGATTCTTCAGTAGCCCGGGTTAGACACAGTCAGTGATTCACTCAGTCTTCCATTCCCCACAACCAAGTTGCTTCAGCTATCTGCTCCTGAATGCAGGAGCCCTCAAACTGAGGGCTAACAGAGAAGCAAAAAAATAACTGTACACCAGAGGCTACACTTCTGTTTTCAATCTTTTCTTTTTCTGTTCTCAAAAGCAATGCTGAGAGAAAAAATATGAAGCAATGCAACAGCATCTCCTTGCCTATTAGAAAGTAATTACAGGAATTTCTTTATGCTTCCATACAAGTAGAAGACTAGAGAAACAAGAAACAGTGCTACTGTCACTGTCCTTCAAATATAGAGAAGCTGCAGTAACCTAGAGCAAAAGAACAGCATGAACTTTAAAAACTGAGGCAGTCTTTTAAATAAAGATAAGTAACATCAGAACTGGAAATATTAAATCAGGTTAACCGATTGAAGGCTGAGGTACTAAATGCATGATGCCATTTTTTTCCTCTCTATGAGTTCTGTAACTTACAACACTGATGAGGCTATTATTGGCTCTATATTGATAGGTAAAGTAAGACCTTATTAACATTTTTAAAATAAATTGCAATTCACACCCCTAGAGCTGTACTTCTTCTACAGATTAACCCTCGGCTAGATGGGTGTATTCGTGCCTGGAACCTGATGAATCAAGGACATTCAGGTGTGAAAGAAGTTATTCAAGAAAAGCAAAGTAAACACTGTTTAGTAACAGTTGAGAGAGGATCATTCTACCCTGGTACTGGCATGGCAAAGTTTCATATAAACTATAGTAAGTATTTTTCTGTTTGTTTTTGCTAGGCTGTTGATGAAGGTGATGAATTGTAAGGGAAAGAAAAAAAATAAGAATAATTAAAAAAACAATGCGAAGCTATATACCACTGTGTCCAGACTAAGTTATACACCACTGCATCCAGTGATGATTCCAGTAATTTTTTGGAGAAATATGTTTGGATGAGGGTTTTTGGTCCCATTGGTGTAATCAATTTAATTTCTGAAGTACTTTAAGTTAGAAAGCATATTATTCATTTGCAAAAGACGGGCACCAATTCTGATTAGATCTAATTCTACTCTGTTTGTCAGTGGAGAGAGCTACAAAAGGATATTGAGGATGTGGAAAAGGATCACTATAGTTCTGTTTATGCAATTCGTCTTTTAAATGAATATCCTATTTGAGTGTCTATCTTGCTCCTCTTCAACCCGGAACTTTATTACATGGCTTCCTGCCCTAATTTCAAGTTTTGCAACCCAAATCACTGCCTGTACTCTCAAGTTCCTGAAGTGAAATATCTCTATCATCCCAAATCTTCTTGTCATTGCACTTTCATATCTCAGATGCTATCCTATCATTCAGCCCTGCTCTGATCCCCAGTCCTTTTCATCCTAGGACACGCTGTTTCTTCTGAGGCCTTTTATTTATATCCCCTAGCCCACTTGAAAAGATTTTTCCAACCATCCCAATATGAGTGATCCTTATGCCACTGAAGGTTCCTCTGCTTCCCTCCCATTCATTCACACCACGCTGACATGTCTCCTCCTGACCTTTTTGTGTGGGCTGCTGCTATGCCTTTGCTCTGTCCACACCCCATTCAGTTCCTATCCCCATATTACCCCCCTCAAATTCACGTGGCCACCCACAGCTACTGCTGCCCTCCCACAGGCTGTTACAGTCCACTGTTTCCACTCACACTTTCCTCTGCGTAGGGGTCTGACCTCATTTCATGTTCTAGGATTTCTGCTTCCTGAAGAAACTACTGTAAATTAACTTAGACGTTACTGGGGAAGGGGAAGGCAGATGCTGGAAGTTACAAAAGATGGCAAATAGCTCTTTAAACAATTTTTTATATTAGCTTCACTGTGAATACATCATATTAAATTATATTCACACCATCTGCACATTTGTTTTACCCATCTGCGTATTCCCATTTTAATAGCAGAGCGATTTGGGAATGTGAAAATGTGTCAGAAGTGCCAATCTTCTACTCAGTGGCAGTAATTTATGAGTTAAGTAGTTTTCTAGGTTTGATCTTAAACTGACCTGTAACAAATATGGCACTTGTTCCGCATTAGAGAAAGCGACATTAAAAAGTCCAAAGTCCTAAAAGAACACGCTAGTGGAGTTGCAAGTGGATTGTTTTGATTGTTAAGACTGGACTTGTAGTTCTTTCTAAAAGGTCAAAAATTCACTTTTTCTGGAGATTAGCACTAGTTTTTTCCACAATAAGAAAACAGATAAAGTACTAATTTTTTAAGACCATATTAATTTTTCATTAGCAGGTAGACTAATTAATTTCAATCTTTTCTTTTAAAACAGATCATCTTGACAGTGCTGAAGATTGGCTAATAAATGTGACTATGACTATTCGCCCAACCACAGACACTGGCGTTATGTTTGCCCTGGTTTCTAATGAAACAGTGCCTCTTGCTTTGTCCATAGTGGACTCTAACTCTTCTGACTCACAGGTGATCTTAGTTCCAGCAGCTGGAACATCAGCTCATGTGAATCACAACTCTAATCTCTGTCTCACTTAACTTACTACTCCGTTTGTGAAAAAGTCAAACTAAAAAAGAAGTTACTTACATGAAGTGGAATTGGCCAGGTGACTTCATACTTTGCAAAGCACTTGGATCATACCTCAGTGTGCAGAAAATGTGCTACTATTTGTGACTGCTACAGCAGGGACAAAGCACTAAGTCCTCCTATGTTAGATACCATCCATTGTATCATGTCTCTAACCTGTTCTTCCAAACTCATAAAGCAGTAGGGGAAGTATGGCAGAGGTTGAGGTTGAGTCACGATACTAAAGCAATAATAATATGTTAGTTTCCATTTTTAAACTGGTGTTTTTGCTCATCCATACATCTGCCTGAAATGAGAACACTTAATGAAAACTAGGTTGCCTTTGAAGCTGTAGCAGTACTTCCTTTGATTTTAAGAGAAGCAGGATTTTACCTCAGAACCACAACCACAGGGTTTTTACAGTGAATGTTCTCGCATATATCTGAAATCTATTAGTGAATGGGTTTGTTTACAAAGGGGATGGTTATACAGCAGCTTTCAACCTCAGTATCTTTTCCAGCTTAAGGCACTAATTTTTAAAACATCTCTAACATCCCTTCTCTTCCTGCTCCCAAATGTAAAATGTATTACAATTAAGCATAACTGTGTGTTATAGTTACAGTTCTTGTGTAATTTTGTGACTCTGTATTCTTTTGTTTAGGAAATCATTGCGACCATTGGAAACATGACTGTTGCACGACTGGAATCAAAGAAGTTATGTACACCCAGGAAGGTGCAAGTTGGACTTCTAGTAACCAGACAGCAACTTCAGCTGTCTGTTGATTCACGCACGGACCAAAGCAATTCAGAGCAACTGTCTATCCTGCACCAAGCAATGATGACAAATGTTGTCACCTACTTGGGTGGCCTGCCAGGTGAGTTATATTTCTTTTCATTCATTTGTTCTTTTGTACACGCCTATGCTCAGCCTTGCCCAAACTATACAAAGCCTACAAGTGTACAAGAAGCCCTTTATCCTTCTCACCTCACAGATTCTTCTTGTTTCATCCATTCTGTGCAGCTTTTCAAGAGACCAGTTTTCAATAAGAGCATCATTAAGTCCAGGAAGAGGCCTCGAGAGATTTGAATTTGTGATTACTTTTTTTCTTTTTTAAGTTGATAAGGAGTAAGTGTTGTATTTTCTGAAATGCCACCAGTAGGCACAGTGTAGAAACTGCATCAAATATATAAGAAAACAAACATTTCTGAGTGAATTGTCAGAAATGCAGAAGCAGAAGTCAGGAATATTATTTCAACAAGGAGGCTCTGGGCAACAGTTGACTGCCAATCTTTGCGAGATGGAAATATATTGAAATAGCAAAAAGCATTTTATTTAAAATAAGCCACAAGTGAATCCTCAGTGATAGAACATGTACAAACAACTTTATACATGAAATGTACACATGCATATTTGCACAATAGTTTGATTTTGGAGTGAATTACGCAGAAAATGGCATTGCCACAGAGAATGCTTTTTTAAAGCCTGAGATCCTCAAACTTAAAAATTGGTAGAGGAAAAGCACCTTGGTTATGAAGTTACTAATAGCAGAGCCTTTCTGTATATTCTGTTAAAGGTATTTTGGAAAGAGTAAGTCACAATTCCTACAGAAAGCCTTACTGTTTTTATAAACATAGTCTTGAATTGACATCCACATTATATGTAGGCTACGTTGTCAAAGCACTGCCCCACGTAAAGCCAGTCTTCATCTGCAGTGTGTTTCTTCTGCAGGACAAAAAGTACACAGGAGCAGAAAGGGGTGAGAAACTGTGCATCCCATGGAGATGTTCATTTTAGGCACTTTTTCAAGGTAGAATACACCAGGGAAGCTGGAATTTTAATTCCACCCTCTAGACTTACTTGTCAGAATAGAAGCAAGATTGGGCAGCACTGCAGCCCCAATCCACAGTTGTTTCAAGCAATAGTTGCCTCTGCATCCAAGCACGTATGCTGGAATTGACATCTTTTCAAGCCTATGTGCAGTAGTAGTAGAGGATATAAAAAACTTGTTTCTAAATATGACAATTTATCCACTGATTTTGTTTTTGAATGGGTATACAATGTCTTGTAATCCAGCTAACCAGACAAGTTCCATTCAGATAGAATATGTAGAATGAGAATACGCTAGTGATGCGGTATGGTCAGACACCACTTTAGGTAAGTATTTTTGTAATGCCAGCTGACTTTCCAAAGAGAGATGAAGTCTGTATTTCCTTAGTAGATGCAAGTTAGTAGGCTAACAGAACCATAGTAACTTGAATATGATTCTAGTCATTGCATAGCTTTCCTCACGTCTGTGATATCTGTGACTCTTCCTAGTACACTGCAAACACTGAGGCTTTAAGAGTTAAGACCATAGCTCAAGTCAAGCATCCTAAATAGATAAGAAGAAAATATTAATACATACTGTATTCTGAGGCCTCTCAGCAGTGCCTGCTTGATCCTGTGCCTAACATATTGAACGCTGGAAGCACATCAGTGATCTGATGCTAAGAAAGCTAAATGAGCAACAGATAAAGAAGGTCTCTCGCAGACATTTCACATGGAAGAAATAGTAAGGAAGCTATAAAATGTGTGCAGTTCCCATGGGTCCCCTATTTGAGAACGTGCAGATTCTAATCCAGAATAGCTTTCTGGCAAAAGTAAGATTTCTGTGACCTCTAAACCCATAAGCATCTGTTTGTAGGTCAAGAGAAGAACAGTGGACTCCACGAAACATAGTACTAGTTCATTGTAGTTAAGTGTTTCTCATAGCAGCATTTCCTGCATTATGTATAATTTTCTGGTTTCTGGTTGGGAGAACACTTAAAATGCATATTTCAAATTGTTTTGACCCTTCTCAGCTTTGCTGACTTTATCTCAAAGAATCTTAAACAGAAGGGAGAAGAACTTAAATGTTTCATGCCAAATTGCTGTTTTCTCCCATGGATGACTAACGGAGGCAGAATGGAGTGTTCCCCATGATTTTGCTAATCTATAAAATACATAAGCTGTTGCATGCCTTGGCCTAATATTCTAAATGTGTTTCTGTGCAGATGTTCCTCTGGGTGCTACTTTAGTAACTGCTTTCTATAACGGCTGCATGGAGGTTAAGGTCAACAGCAGACAGCTGGATCTGGATGAAGCCATTTTGAAACACAACTCCATCAGATCTCACTCATGCCCACTGGTTATGGAGTAAACATTCAATTCTTAATTTAACGTTTTTTTCCTTTCAGATATAATTTGCATAATTAGTCTCATGTCATAACGAAGCCTGTACTATTTTATTCAAGATGTTCCAGGAAAACAATCAATAGCATGTTTTTCCTCCCTTTTATATAGCACGTGGGTGAAAAAATCCCCTCTTTTCAGCTCTAAAGAGACAATCAAGATCAAAATTTTGCACTATGTTGGTTTGTTTTTTTTTAATTCATATCAGTGATAAATCTTAAAGCTAGATTTATCTTCCACGCTCAGATTATGACCTTGATATATTTAGTTTGGAAAGAGAAATTTTACATCTTATTTTTCATATATCAACACAGAGTTACAAGTTGCAAATATTAGCATTATATTTGAATGTAGACAAAACCATTCTCATTAAGCTTTTCCAGACATACCATACAAAGAGAAATCTGCAGGTTTTGTAGTACACACTTTCAGTAAAGGAGAAAATGCCCTGGAATGCAGAGCCCAATCTGTCTGTGGGTATGTTTACATATTTGTACCAACGTTGGGAAAGAACTTCCAAACTATTTTTTTTTTTAAATGCAGTTAATCTTTGCAAAGTAGCTCATTATATTGTACCAACTTTAATTCTTCTATTTTAGGAACCCAGCTTTAGACTGTTCTGGATTAGATCAGGTAATTTACTTCTAAAGTGGATTAAAATACAGGCAAGGCAGTTTTGGAAAACAAAAAACTGCATGAAGGAAGGAGCTCTGGTCTTCATCATGGGAGAGCAGAATGGAATTTCCTAAGTAAAGCTGAGAACTTGCAGCAAACTGTTATTCAATTTATAACAAATTTGGCACTCCTCAATATGAACACCCTCTATGGCCCATCATAAATTCCCTTCGCCTGTGTCAGCCTTGCATTCACAAAGCCCCCAGAAGAGATTTATTTGCAAGCCCTAATACAGTTGTTTCTGACCTACTTGAAAGTCTAGAATTTATTAGTAATATCAGAATGTAAAGCCATATTCTGCTCAGCCATGTTTAATAGAGCAGGTGATTAGAAGAGTATTGTTTTCTTTGTGTCTTAATTTCAAGCGTTGCTAGTATTACTTTCATATTCTTAGTGTTCTTTCTGGTTCCAGCCTCACAACCAGAAGCCTCTCTGTGCAGCTCACCTAGTGGTTTTGTTAAGCCCAAAACAAATAAATTGCAAGAGAATTGCTGTCAGCAATGAATACATACTCCCATTCATCATCAGGAGAGACATCTGTCTGTCAGAATTTTAGACCCAGGGCTTGCTTTCTCTGCTCGAGACGATGAAGTGGAAATGTATGTACAGAAGGATGGATTGTGACAATATTCATTTTGAGGATTGTCTTTCTCCAGAGATGCTCCTGGTGACATTAGTGAGGTTTCTTTCACAGTTGAGTACTAACATTAGTGTATCAGTGCTGCAGAATCTGAGCCCATTTTTCAACATTATTGCTTTGTCTGAGGTTATTGTTAACATGGCTTCCCTCTTGTGCTCTCAGATATAACACAGTATTTGCTCTGACTTGCACACCAGCCCACCTCAGATTGGTCTCCAAGTCTGTCCAGCACCGATTTGTTTGCAGCTGCTTATCAAGCAGGAATTCCATACAGCTGACACCCAGGGGCTAATTGCCAATGAACTACAGGTTCAATTTTCTAGGAGTGCATGCAAAAAAACTCTTTCATTTCTCCAGATTTCATGAGAGGGAAATCACTGCAGGAAAGCATCCATCCCCCCACCTTGCTCTCATCCTATCCCAAGAAACACGTGCTTCATTTGGGCCTAGTAACTACTGAAATAAGCACTGAAATAACCACCGAATTCTGGAAAGCTCTTGGCCAGTCTCTGCCTTGTACAAGCATACGGAGTAATAGAGGGAAAACACAGTCAAGTGTCAGCACAGTACTACGAACACTTATGTCAGCCTGTGTGAACAGTAGAAGGAAAAGCTGGTGCTTTTTTTTCTTGTTTAAGTGTAATAATTGGTACAGAATTAAAAATAAAGAAAATGAAAGTCATGTTTTCCACACAGACATCACTTCTTTTTTGTTGTCATGCAAGAATACTTTAAGATACTGTAGTTGCAATGAAATTTCTGCATTTTTTTTAATGTAAAAGTGCCTCCCTATTGTAAAAATTAAATAAAGCAGCATTTGCAAGTTTCTTCTCCTTTTAAGTTGTGTCTGTCTACGTTTGTTCATTTTCACCATGCAAGACTGGTTCTGGTGTTCAAATAGTTGACCTAAGAGACTGTGATAATCTTCAGCATCAAAGGCAAGAGTCAGCTTAAATTAATAGGCTGTCCAAGTAGGATTCCATAAATTTATTAATTCTTTAATATTGCCTGAAGAAATTAAGCTTGGCTTAAAGGACATGTGGAGGAAATTAGATCAAGGACATTTATTGATCCCTATCTTTTCTCCTTTATCAAATGCATTTAATTGTATTTTTAGGCATAATCATTTCAGCAAGGGCTGCTCAGTGTTTATATGGAGCAGCTGGAACCTGCTCTATGCACCGAGTATTACAAATCAGCATATCCCCGTTTCCTTGAAATTGAAATCCAGTCATGGAATTGGTTCTCATTTATACCAGAACAACTTTCTGCTTATGTGCCTGATCCAAACAGGGCACGTGTGCTTTATTGCTGCCTGTCTCCTGGAGGAGAAAACTGACTGGAACGGGTGTGAACACCTGCACAGTTGATATTCAAAATGAGCTCTAGCATTGTCATCTTCAAAGGAAGAGCAACCAAACTCATTTTTAGTCATTCCAGTCACGTTTATCACTGAGCGATGCACTGAAGGATCAACAACTAAGGATACTGTTCCTTCAGTGTTGTCAGCTGTATGTATACACTAAATATTTGCTGCTTCAGCAATCTTAGGACATCCAAACACCCAGATTTGGGAGCATTTTATCTGCCAAAAATTAGAGGAAAATCCATAACAGCTAATACCAAGGGGATAAATAAGGCATCACTTTTAGTAACTAAAAGAAGCACCAGGACAAACTGAAGACATTAAGTGCAAAACTCACCTGTGATAGCAGACTTTCTGTAGACCAAGCCTCTTATCTGTGCTTCCTCAGAAGCAAACTATGTCCTTGAAGTAGTCCTAAAAACCATGTTTCACTTATTCAAGTCTCAACAGCTCCAAACAAAGCAACACTTTTACTTCTTGTCATTAGGAAACTGTATTTCTCTCCTATCACCCAATTACAGGAGAAATAAAGGCCAACTCAACAACACACCACCTGGCTGTCACAAAAAACCATACACACGTTTTTTGAGATGGGGGGCCATTATCAGCAGCATTCCTCTCTGATTAGGCCAAGATTCCTCTACTGGAGGGCCACCACAGCACTGAGTGAAGTTCACTAGCAGCAATACCGCTGGGGGGGGTGGTGAAAGCCACCCCGGAGAACAAGAGCAACACTCCTTACCTTATCAACGCCTTATCAAAGGCCTGACACATAATATCAGAAATAAGAATTTACTAAAGACAAGGTCTTTATTAACAGGATCTAAGAAGACCACTGTGAGACACACTTGGAGTTATATGTGATTTTTGCAAACTTGAAGTACTACAGAAGACAAAGAATAAAAATGACTTCATTCATCTATAAAACAGAAAATATTCTGCTTACAATTCAGCAGTATCTTACCTTTCCAGGAGAAGTTTTTCTTTCATCAAATCCTGGTACAACTCCCACAGACCAAACCAAAAGGTTTCCCCTGAGCAAGCCTTCCTCTTTTCCAGCCTATCAGGGCCGTATGCTCGTTCCCACCAGCTGGCCACAGACTCCTGCTAAGGCACTCAATTGAAAAGCAATCTCTTTTAAACCTGGGCAGAAGCCAACCTTTTGTTTAAGGGGTTTCTTCTGTATCACAAGGTCATGTAGATTTAACAAACCTGCTTCTCTGGAACAGGAAAACCCTATCACCTTGTAATTCATGTCTTCATATTAAAGCACTGGACAGCAGAGGCTTTAAGCAAGCTGCACATATAATGTGAAGCCTCTATCTTGGTCAAGTTTTATACAAGGTATCGGGGTCTTTCCAGGGGATGCATAAGTAGCTTGCTGGCAGCCTCACAAAACCCTCATAGTGAAGTAATTACTCTATACTTGCCATTTTCCACAGATGTGAAGTGGAATGACATCAGGATCTACCCCAAGCCATCCTTTACCCTCTGGGATTGGCCAAGAATATGGACTCCTTGGGGTGCTCCACCCTGAGTGGGAAATGGGACCAGCCAGGTCAGGCTGCTTTGCCTGCAAAGGCTGCTCCTGGAAGCACTCATCTTTGTAGACGAATATAAATGAACAACAGTTCCAGGAACGCTCCACATAAAAAAGGCTGTCCTGTTAAATAAATGATGAGTGAGAACAAACATTTTAAGTAAGGAGTGCGTGGTTACTGCCCGTCTTTTTAAAGCAAGATAAGCCTTGTGCTGTTACTTTCCAAACGTTATTTGCAAGAGAAGGACCTCAAAGGAATAACCCGACAAGCTGTAGAAATGCAGATTGAATGTTTTTCAAAAGAGCACACAAGACATAATCACAATAATCTGGGGCAAGCTGCAATGCTGAGATCTCTATCTGTTACTGGAAAGCCTAATTGTGGATTTAGATTATGTGGCCATTTTGGTCACATTTTGTTCAGGCAGAAAACAGAAAGGATTTTTTTACTACCGTTTTAAAGTAGGTAGCTGAAATGGCTACTCTCTCACCTGCACACACATTTCCTCAGAACTGACTTTGTACTGTTATCAGGATACCAGGAGCCCCAGGTTCCCCACCATTAATGACATTTGCAGTTGAGGCACTCAGCAGTCCCTTCCTCTGCTGTGAGTGTCAGTGATGTCAGCAGCTGATGCTAGCAAAGCAGAGCTGTGACCTATGATCTCAAGGGATGAAAATGTAGTTTACTTCATCCACAAGAAATTAAGAAACAGCATTGCCAATATTTCTACAGTCCTTTTACTGAAGCCCAAAGAAACTGCTGCTAACCAAGGATGAAATTGATTTAACCAGGCTTACCTTGCAGCCTGCTGTAGGTCTTGACATAAAAACCACCCTCCACCCCCAAAAACTCCAGCCAGTGAAACTTTAAAAGCGGACACTGCTTCTTCAGGGATATGCACAATGAATATTAAACAGACCCCTGAAACACTTCATACCTTTTGTCCAGAGTCAATGCTTTTTTTTTTTTTCTCTCCATTGTGTGCACTGTTTTTCTGTTGCTAATGTTGTCTTTAAGTCCAAATGTGCAGAGAAGGAGCATGTAGGCAGATGGCAAAACCATACCTGAAGGCATGCTCTCCCAGGGTGCAGAGGGACCCCAGGCACCCACCTGCCCCCTCTGCTCCCTTAGTGCCTCTGAAAATCTGCCCTAAGCCCATTAATATAAAGCCAAAGAACCTGAGCTAGATGTGATGTCCCAGAGCAGAAATGTAAATTTCACGCTATTTTTTACCAGAGCAAAATCAACTTCATGCTTGCAGTCAGAGGAGAAGTACAATAGATGTGAAGACTCTCCAACAAATAAAAACAACACATGCTTATGGCAGTACTGTGCTGGGACACCTGTTTTAATCTGCTCCTGTTAAGTACAACATACACAGAGAATGAGAAAGGCATTCTCCAGCAATCCAGAAATCGAATGATTTCCCACGTCTGTTGTACATTTCACTATATAAATGCATAGCTTAATGTGTTTTTAACTCCTAAGCACTTAACGTAAGTCCTGCTGGGCTTATGCAGCAATGTAAGTTTAACCTCCTGGTAGAAACTTTCTATCCAGACTTTAATTTCCAAGCAATGAAGAAAGCTGCAGTGACACTGATACCTTCTGCACATTCCAGCTGCATTTACATACCACTGCCATGATGAGAGCATTTGGGGAACTCAGCACACTGCTGAAAGTCACTACCACACCTTCTCCATAGAATCATAAAATGGCTTGGGTTGGAAAGGACCTCAGAGAACATCCAGTTCTAATGACCCTGCTTGTTAGATCAGGCTGCCCAGGGCCCCATCTAATCTGGCCTTGAATGCCTATAGGGATGGGGCATCCACAGTCTCTCTGGGTAACCTCTTCCAGTGCCTCACCATCCACTCAGGGAAAAACTTCCCCTCCTTCAGTTTAAAACCATTTCCCCTTATCCTATCACTATCTATCCATGTAAAAAGTTGATTCTCCTCCTGTTTATTATCTCCCTTTAAATACTGGAAGGTAATGAGGTCTCCCCTGAATCTTCTCCAGACCAAACAAGCCCAGTTCTCTCAACCATTCTTCATAGGAGAGATGCTCCAGCCCTCTGAACATCCTCATGGGATTCTCTGGACCCTCTCCACAAGCTCCACTGGAGTTTAAACATACAGTTCTTGGCGTGGCCATGCCTGAGCACTACAGGAGAGCTAGTGGATTGTCCTGCACTAGCAGGAAGGGATGTTGGCAGCTATGCAAAGCAAGCAGAGAAAGAGCAGATGGTACGTGCCCTGTTGTTTGGAGTTCCTGTTCAGCTGCTGCTTCAAAGGCCTGCCGTCTGGAGGTACAGTGGGATGCTCAACTGCTGTGTTGTGCAGAGGGCAGAGGACATGTAGTTCCTCAACCTACAGATGATATAATTACACTCCAGAAAGCCACACTGTATTACATTAACTCAACTTATATTGTACAAGCTCCGTTTGGTGCCCATACAGAGCACGGTACAAGCTCACCTGTGTCGCTTTGTAAGGAGGAAGGAAGGCCACACTGCCTCATTGCCTGGTTGCTGTCCCCACAGACATGACAGTGCTTACAGGCTGATTTACAAACATCCTTACAGCAGTTCTCTGTTTTTTTTTGTGTTGTCAATAAGGATCACTGCTCAAAAACCTCAAGTTTTTGCTGCTGGTCACAGGATGACTTCAGTAGGACTCAATGCCAAATTTGTTGCCCTGTCTTATAGGGCAGAAATCAATCCTGCCTCCTGCCAACTTTTACCTTGCCTTGACAATAGGAAATAGTTTCCCCAAAGAATATACTGAGGATATGTTCTCTATTCCATGTCACTCCTTTCCTAAGCACCCTGTGTCCTATCCATCACGATCTGTGGATGTGCTGCTCGTCACTGAGTGTTGATGCTGAAGTTTGTCTTAGCACAAATGAAGCATTTTCAGGTCCCAGTGATCTTACACGTCAGATCTGCTTAGCTTAGCAATAAAATAATGGCTGTGGTGGCTGCCAGCTCAGCAGCTTCACTTGGAGTGTTGTAGGCATGCCATGGTCTCAGGCTCAGGCACCATCTGCACTGCAGCGCCTGCCACTGGTACTTAGCTATCAATTCCTTGGCCAATTCATAAACCAGAAAAGAATCTGGCTTACTTTCTTACTACTGAGTTTTCATAGAAGTATGCGAAACCCAAGTATTTGGTGAATTCTGGACTTATACTTTCGATTTTTGAATTGGTAATTTACAGAAAAATTCGGGCTTTGTAGTGCTACCAGAATTTCAATTGCTGTGTCAGCTGAGCAAAACAACACATACACTATTCTAAGGGCTAGGAAGAGTTGAGGTTTTGGTTAAGAACTTGAGGATTCCTCAGGCTCACAACCCCTACACCAGCCCACAGACTTCCAGACTTCCCGTACTGCATGGTCTTCAGCACTGCTCTTCAGGTAGACAGGGCTCAGACTATTACTTACTACCTGCACCTTCCAGCTGTTCTGCAATCACCTTAGCCATGCTTCCATCTAGTTCATATGCAGACTCTGTGGTAAATTCACGGATGTGCTCTCAGGTTCTCTGCCATGCACTCTGGGAAGCTCTTTTGCTTTGCTCAGTGGTTGAGCCCTTGTTACAGAAAACACAAGTCTTGCTTTGACCCTCCCAATACTCTACTGGCCAAAGGAACCCTAATGTCAACTCTGATGTTAGATGGGTTCCTGCAAAGCGCTGCAGGGGAGAAGCATGCTCCTGCTGTTGCCCCTCAGAGCCTGACTTCAGGCATACTGCTGGTTCCAGCTCTGGCCTTCAACAAACAGAAGGAGACAGCCAGCAGCACGGACCTCTTACTGGGGAGCAATGTGGAGGAGAATTGGCTGGCTATGCAACTTGTTGCTACAGTTATTAACTATCTTATTATCTGCTTTGATAGACCATCACTGAACCTGCCCTTTGCTTCTCCTACCTGCTGAGGGCAGAGGAGGAGAATCAAACTAAATATTCTGGTTCTTCCAGGAAATACACATTCGAAGTTGATGGTCTTAAGGGGGTGCCGACCAGCTGCTTGTTTATTATTTTTCTGGAAATCTCTGTCTTGTTTCCAATACAACAATTCCTGTTGTAGATTCACTACATTTCCCTGTGAGCAGGGCACTGTTTTTCATTTGTACTCTCTGTTTCCCGGCCAAACCTTGCATTACATCCAGAGGAAGCTTGCAAGAATGTAGCAGCACGTTGGGCTGGAAAATAAACATTCTAGGGACATCGTCAGTATTTCCAAAACAAGCAGTACACCCTCAGCAGGGTCAGAAACAAAGTTCAACTGAAGACGAGCACAAACACATAATGGCCTCTTACAGCACAAACAAGATTCCCTGCACGAAGCACTCTGTACTGCGGGGCGGGGGAGCCTCTGCTTACAGCATGGCAAAAGGTGATGGCCCATGTTAACATGCACGGCCTGCCGTGTAACACTTCTGCCCACGTACACCAGCTGCAGTGACTGCTATTTAACTGCTCTGCCTCTGCCCTGTTGGTCAAACTTATTTAATTAGAACACAAAGAGCAATCACAAACAGATGATAATTGTGACTGCACTGTCAGCAGAGCACAATCAGATACAGAATCGTAGAACCATAGAATTGCTTAGGTTGGAAAAGACCTTCAAGATCAAGTCCAACCACAACCAAACCATGTGTCCCTAACTCTAGAAACCCACTGCTAAATCATGTCCCTGGAAATATTTTAAAGACAAAACTCACACCATTGCCACCTGGAATGTTTCTACCTTTGTTGTTTAAGGACAAAATCCCTTTGTGTCAAAGTGCATTATCATGAGTGACCTAGTGCCAGTTTATCATTACATTTTGATATGGTGTAATACACCAGACCTGTTGTTAAAACCGATGCAGCTATCAGGGAGCACAAGGGCTTACTAGGTTTATATGAGATATTTGTGGAAGCTGCGGTGCCCCATCCCTGGAGGAACTCAAGGCCAGGTTGGACGAGCCCTGGGCTGTCTGAGCTGATGGGGGGCAGCCCTGCCCACGGCTGGGGGTTGAGTGATCTTTAAGGTTCCTTCCAACCCAAATCGTTCTGTAATTCCACAATTCTCTGATCTCTTATCAGTGAAAAACCTCCTCAATGCGCCCCCAANAACAGAAAAAACCCCCACAACGCCCCCCAAAAAAAGAAGATTTAAAAAAAAAAAAAAAAAAAAAAAAAAATGGAATCAAGAAAGCATGAAAAATTACAGGGAAGCGGGAACTGCGTGAAATTCAGTTCTGGAGGAAACACCACGTTGCGTTTAAAAGGGATACTGCTTTCAAAAGGTAAGAAACCTTACAGGGTGCTGTAGCAGCAGCTCTCTGCCCGCCTCCAGGAGCTGCAGGCAACGGCGCGGAGCCGCGCAGTGGCGCTGCCCGACCGCGGGAGCAGAGCTGCGGCCGCGCCTGCACTCCTCCCGCTCTGTGGAGGATGGGGGACTGTGTCTTTTTCCGTTTTTCTTTCTCTTTTTTTCCTCTTTCTCTCTCTCTCTTCATTTTTTATTTTTAATTCTTTTTATTATTTTTACTTATTTATTGATGGGCGCGCGAGATTTCTCCCCAGAACAGTAAGAGGCAGACATTCGTTAAAAAAAGTCAGTCATATACTCTGATTGTTACCTCAGGTAAGCAAGGGATCCACTCTAGTTGTATTCTCAAATATCTGCCTATGTTCTGATCATTGCTGAAGGCTTTTCAGGCAATTCTAGCACCCATGGCACCCAGATCAAGGTTTTGTATTTGTCAAGGAAACTGAAGGCAGTTGTTCGTGTTATTAGAAAAGACATGACTGCTTATCTGAACCTATATGGATATCCTCTAAAGATGTATACTGAGTTCTGTGACTCCATATGATACTCATCAAAATGAGCACACAGGTACAAAACGTGAAAAATGCCAACAAAAACTAACAAACAACAAAAAATCACAATCAACCAGATGAGAAATTATATAAGGCATGTTAGAGGATTGTAAAAGTCTAATATCCTGCTAAGTACCACTGGATTCCCATTCACCATTTCCTATAGAGATTTCCTATACATTCTGACTGCTCTATCAAAGCTTGAGCACTGAAGACACTACTCCACACCTGAGAACTACAGTGAGACTCAGGCATTACAAATAAAACCAAGTCCGAACTCTGAAAGAAAGTCGTAAGTCAGTGCATAAATATCAGCACCATCCCATGTATACAACATGAGATGGAATGAAAAGCGCACATCTGCTTTATATCAATAGGCATCTTTGGCAACATCTTCACATTCAAAATGCTTCTGAAGCCACAGCCCAGTACCGCACAGATAAAAAGAATTTTACTGCACAGTAGTCAAAGCTTTGTCTGGGCTATTATTGAACACAGCTCTACCAACTTTGATCTTACCAAATTACAGGTCAGAGGATAGTTTGTGTATAGTCTGTTTATATCACTGATTACAAAAAAGAAGGTAAAAAGGGCCACATTAAATTATATTCTATGTAGGAGCCTCTTAGGAGACACAAGATGGGCAGAAAAGGGTCTTTCTCCTCAGTTATGATTCAGTTTCCTACACTGATGGTAGATTTTGAACCAAGGAATGGAAGAGGACTTGAAGAAAAGAAGAGATGATGTGCACAGCTCTACTCTTTTTTTTTGTTGTTGTTTTCCAGAGCTACAGAGGGAGCAGGGGAAATGGGATATGAACTGGCTGCTCTGGTTTGTGCTGGCGATCAGGCAGGGACCATGTGGCCATTGTACGTCTTAACCAAAAATATCACTTACAATAAACTTTATCCTTATTTTTCCCTTGAGAGCCAGGGATGGGGAACAGAGCTGAGGCCTGTCT
Organism: Odontophorus gujanensis; assembly: GCA_013399175.1. Classification (NCBI taxonomy): domain Eukaryota; kingdom Metazoa; phylum Chordata; class Aves; order Galliformes; family Odontophoridae; genus Odontophorus; species Odontophorus gujanensis. The sequence goes on from VXAB01002902.1 coordinate 722,486, forward strand.
CTCAAATCAGCCAGACCAGTCCTACAGGGAAGTGGGAACACCAGTTTTTCTCCCAGACATATGAACCACCAAATGTCTCACAGTCCCCATTCAATTTTTAGGTAGTATTACTTCCTCCCTTCCACTCTTTATCCCGTGTAGTGCATGAGACTGATTTAAACTGAGGGTCTGGTAAGGCTTTAAACTAGAATAGGAGGCAGTTTACTGTCAAAAGCCAAGCAATGATAAAAAACAGTATTACTTTTAAATTGAATTTGGAACAATTACATAGGAATAATTATTTTGCTGTAAAAAAAAATAGACACAATACTGACTTACTCGGAAAAAGAACAAGTCAGCTTTTGCGTACTCTTGGTTCATCCTTTGCTATTTGGAAGTAGATGGCTATACGTATCTTTTAACTTAACCAAATTATTGAGAGCGGTTTTATTAGTTTATCTTCTCTAAGAGTCTTGCCTCCCTCATGACCTTACATTTTAGGTTGAGAGCTTACCACAAATTTGAAAGTAAACTGCCTTGAAGCCTGCAGGAAACAGAACTGTGCTACAGCATGCAATTATATGTTAAAAAGAACAAAAAAAAAACCCCAAAACATTTAAATCCAATGGCATCTAAGTAACTACTCAGAATATTTTCAAAGAACTTAATTCTTATATGTTAAGTGAATATGAATCCAGTATCATAGTAAGAGTCAGACCATAAATGACTTCCCAAATCTTGCTATTTGCCTCATTTAAATTATCCATACAAAATAAATGGGCCTCAAACTTGATCTCTTTTGCTCTCTGATAAGCTTAGGTTTGTTTCCTTTTGTTGCATTGCTTTCACTGTAATAGAGGGAGGATTATAGAAACACCAAAGTCATTTGCAAATCTGTACTTTCCTGATTGTCCCAAAGACTTTCTAAAGGCAGCATCACATACAGATTGTCATACACCCCTAAAAATGCTGTCTTATGTGCAGAGATACAAGAAGAGTTGACTACTCTTTGAGACTCCTTGGAGCTTTTGTGCAAGTCGCACATTTCCACTGTAGCTCATGTCCCTTTGATTGATTCCAATCTTCTTTATTATCAAACCACTTAACAGAACAGAATCATAAAAAGGTTTGGGTTAGAACTGACCTTATGGAATATCTGGCTCCTCATGGCAGGCCTCAACAAAGCATGGCTCCAACAGGGAAACTTCCTCTAACCTCTCCATAATAAACATCTGCACCTGTACTACTTGTGAATCTTATTACTAAAGACCTATATTTCTAAAGTGGTCTTTATGCATTCCAGTAATATATTGGTTCTATCAATCTGCTGGCAAATTTCCTGTTTCTAATGTACTCAAAAGAAGTTTTTATTATCACATCTTACACCCTTGCTCCTCAGAATCTTTTTTGGCTAGTTTTATTCTGGCTTCAAGTATTAGCTTGCCAGAAGCTTTGTATCTTTTGTATGTTCTTCATTTGGATTTCCATTCACTGAACAACGTCTCTTTACTTCTACTGACCATCTTAGCTTGCTTTTAGCCATAGAGGCTTTGCTCCTTATCCACAGCTCATTCAGACTTTGGACCAGATTCCAAATATTCTCTCTGAAAATGAGAAAAAAATACCTAACTTCTTGAAATTTTCTGTATTGTTTAAAATGAAGTTTGAAATTCACAAGCTTGTCCACTCAGGTTCAGAGTAACTTTTCCCATCTTATTTAGATCCCCACTAAAGTCATCGTAGTTTTCCAGAACATATTTAAAACATCTGAAAAGAGTACAGAGAATGACTTTCATGTGGGGAACTCTGGAGGAAGAAACATTTAGGTATTATATTAAGTTCTTCAATATGCAAGATATCTACATGCAGGTCTAAAAGGTTTAATCAGATCTGATGCACTGATACAAGTTCAAAGAATTTAACACGACCACGTACCACAGTACTTAGGAAAAAACACTTCAAAATTGATCATGCAAGAAGCTCCGAAGTGAATAATTCTCATAGTATGTGCATGAAGCTGGCAAAGACCATGCCCTTAAAACAGTGGCTGAAAGGGAACGTGTGATTCAGTAAATCATTCAAGCATTAAGCTTTCATCTTTGGAGCCCTGGTTTATACCCAACTGAAGCGTTAATTATAAATGTCTGGGGTATGCCTTCTTCACTTAATTAATCTCCACACTTACATGAACTGTGAATCTAGATCATAATCAAAAGCTCCTCTGGCACAGAAAATCTCAACTAACTGAAAGAGAAAGAAAGCCATTCTGGTTCCAGACACAGCAGAAAGAAAACACACATGGAAAAGTACAAAAAATTATGCATCAGAGATGTTAAAATATTAAATTTTTCAGTAAGCAGTGACCTTCCAAATCTGAGTATCCTGATCTAAGCAGGGATCCTCAAAATTACTGGGCAGCATAAATTCTCATTGAAGAAAGTCTTGCAAGACTTTGCATGCATATATCCTGTAGATCTTTCTTAGTAGGCTACACAAACACATTGGTGATTCATACAGTGGTTAGACCTGCACTGTTACAGAACCTAGCCAGTTTAAAGTTCATGTGGACATCTTCATGATGGTTCTGTTGAGCGTAGCTAGATCTGATTGTATCCTTCATGGTGCAGTGGTACTAAATTTCTGATTCAAACACTGTATTCCACTGAAGTTTTACTGATGAGAAGGAAGTTGGAAGTGCTAAGAGAGAAAATCTGAAGGTCAAAGAGATCAGAGACACAGAGAGAGTGAGGCAGCAAAAAAGAGACATATGTTTTGGAGAGAAAAATATGAAAAGCAGCAGACATGTCAAAGGCAATTACAGTGACTTAAATGCTTCAAAACCTGAATTTTTCTCATAAAGTACATTAAATGGAGAAACTCTAGCAAGCACGCTTGTTTCACTGCACTACACAAAGCACTTACTAATTAAAAAATAAGTAAATCAAGGCTTAGATTTCTATGCACATCCCAGTCATGTTACCTCTGCAACTCAATTTGTAAAGATTTTTGATGTCTCCTAGTGATGAGTTCATATAGAATGAAGCATCACTGGATTACAAAAAAAAAAAAAAAAGCTTTTTGGCTTACTATTGTATTGTTCTTCTCAACCAACCACAGCATGAACATTCTTCGTATGATTAGTTTTGCACGTGAGTTAAAGATATAATTTCATAATGGACTCCTCAAGTGATGAGAGTTTCTGTGTATATCATTCATGCAATCAGGATACTGTTGAAAGGACAGAGATGCACATACATTATTGCAAAACATTATTAACCACTATAACAATGTACACAAATCAGGTGATAGTAGTTATTTTATTTTTTGAATACTTCTTTGGTATAGTTATTTTGCACACAGCCAAGGCTAAGATTACAGTTAACAGGCATTATGGGTTCTGTCTGCATCATTCTTTCATTTCAGATCATTTGTGTCTAGCCTCTAGAGCACTATAACACAGCACTGTTCAGAAGTTAAAACACTGTAAATCACAAACTATTATACGGACTACCTGGCATTTTTTGCTTTACAGGACAAAGAGTATTTCTCAGATAGTACAGTCTCTGCAGACTCACTAAATGTAGCCCTGTAACTCCTTGATAAATAGCCTCATTTAACATACTAACATCAGCTTTGCTTCTGCTCAACACTGGCACCAGGAAAAGTGTATTTAAATAACTGAGCTAAAAAATGAATAAAAGTGGTTTACAGAATGAAAGAGTATGAACAGTGTTATCATAAAGATTTTTTCTGATTGTAATCAAATACACATTATTATCAATTTTCAGATTGCAGCTTTACTATTACTATTCTAATAGAGGATAAAACAGCTTCACTTTTTTACTAGAACCAAATTATGGCTTCAGAACAAGTGAGAAAAGTTGTATAATGAATACAACTGCAAATTCCAGTCATCCTTTTTGTATAGAAACGTGTTGGTTGATGACACAGAAAAAAAGAGGGTTGCTGGAAAGCTAAAGCAACTTACCATTCTACATGGGGCAAAAGAAGGGGAACCTCTCTTAAAAACTAAAAGTTTTGTGTTAATAAATAGGTGCTTGGCCTCAAGTTTCACCAGAGGAGATTCACGTTGGATGTTAGGAAATACTTCTCCAAGAGAGCGGTCAGGTGCTGAAATGGGCTGACCAGAGAGGTGGTGGAGTCACTCACTCTGGAGAAGTTTAGATGTTGTACTGAGGGATATGGGTTAATCGGAAATATTGGTGGTAGGTGGGTGGTTGGACTGGGTGATCCTGGAGATCTTTTCCAACCTTGGAGTTTCTATGATTCTATGCTGAGAAAAATAAAGTGTTCGTCTATTTTTTTTTCCAGCTAAATGAATTACACTGAATTGCCATTTACCAAAATACAACATATCATGTATTTCATGCAGTTCATCCAAAACATGAGATTACATCCTACAGTCTTCATATATAATTATTATTTTATCTTATTTTTTTCTGAGTCTGCATTTCCACCTGCTTTGTTCATGTATCATGTGGCAGGCTGAGGGGTGTAATGCTCAGAGTTCTGTAGCAGTTGCAGCTTAAGTAAGAGCTATCACTGTGTAAATAGTGCAACAGTCATTTCAACTGCATTGCTTCCTGGTGGGGATAGACATTTGATCATTTAATTTCCATACAGGAAAGCATATATTTTAATAATCACCTAATTCTTCACTATGAGGCTGCATACATTCAATGAAAAATACTTCCTGCCTTATTTCTTATCCTAGTCTTCTTTCCCTCCAAATTAAATAAAAAAGAATGTGGTGAAAATTTTTCAGCTGCTTGCTCTACATTCCTATTTTCTTTCTTTTTGTTACTGTTTTTCATAATACTACAACTGTCCAATGGCCACATGAAATCCTCTTTGTTCTTTTCTTAAAAAAAGGACAACAAAAACATTGTTTGTCTCCCTTGGACACTTTGTCCTCATTATTTTTCATAAAGTCCTAAAAACTAAAAATAACACATCGGAGCCCAAACTACATGAAGATCATCCCCTTCCATATTTATGGAGAAAGGAAGAAACCACTTAAAGACCACTCATCGTGTCTGGCTGGTCTAATGGTCCCCAGACTGCAAGTAACAAATTTCACATATTTTGTTTGTTCTAGATGTTTACTCTTAAAGGCTTCAATAGGACAAAATCAAGCAAAAATCACTGCTGCTGCATCCATCAAATTAACCCCTTCTTACCTTGTGATTATTTGAGAGTGGCTAGGAGATGGAGTCAATGACCTTAGCCTAACACTGCAAGTGGATAAAATACAAAATTAATCAGAAAACAAACAAACAAACGACACTTTGATTCCTTTAACAGCATTTAATCTGAGAAACTAGTGATTTCAGGATCGCAGCAACTGATATGCATTTGACATCCAGCTGTTGTCCCTCAAGATTTCTACTTAAGCAATGAAGACAGCTTTGTCTTATCTCTAACATGCCATGTGAATATTTAAACTGATAATCACTGCCAGTGTAGCACCTGCCAGGAACTACAGGTATTCCCAGGTCTGGAATTATTCCTATAAAAGTCAATGGGAGTCATACTGGCAATTTCAATCAAAGTTGGACCATGTTCAAGGACAAGAGAGGAAAAGGTTTTGCTCCTATAAGTACCTTAGGTTGCAACTGTTCTGACCTCCACCATGCTTTATTTTTTTTCAACAGTTTAACAGGAACAAATATTTGCATAGGTGTTAACACAACTGTGCTATGGGGAAATGCTATATTACAAAATAAACTGCATTCCTGACAAATTGTAATTACTGCCCAGGAGAGTGAACACCAAGAAATGGCTTCCTCTCAGCTGTGGGAACCAGGCTTGTGCTGTACACCTGATCAGAAAAGACAAAAAATCCCACAAATAAAAAGAAAATTCCAGCAACCAGATGACTTGCACAGGTTCACACCAACATGTCTGGGATTTGGGAGCTCTATACAGATGACAAACAGAAGATTGGGATAAGAGAGATGAGTTTCTAGTAATTCTGGTTACATGAGCTGACAAAAAGGAAATTTGAGATTAGAAACTCTCCCCAAATCCAGATGCCAGAAGTACATATTTTATTAACCAGAAATAATCCTTTTCACTTCCATGATATGGCTCCAGATACACATACAGATGTAGAAGGCCTCTCCATTTCTCACTTTTTCTGCAGTGTTACTATTGCCTCGCAATATTTAAAAAAAAAAAAAAAAAAAAGAATTCTGGCTTCGCAATTTCTAAGTAATACTAAAAAGTATGCCTTGGACTTAAAAATAATAAACCTTAGGCTCTTTTTATTTGCCCACCCCCTTTCACATTATGGAAAGTTCACATATTTTGGGTGTTTTTTTTTTTTCTAAAGCCACAGAGGCCAAAAATGTATTTCTTTTCCAATAAAAACTGAGATTGTCAAGAGAACAGATTGCAGCCCACACAGTGGAATTCATGGTGCTGGAGGACACAGCAGTGGTGAGGTGGCAGAACAGCCAGATGAGAGGCAAGAGGTGGGTGGCCAGACAGATTTAGAAGGCCTTTTCTTCCTAAAAGCCAGACAAAACTGAATTAGAGCCAGGGATTTGCTGTGCAGTAAAAGCATGACACAAGGTGCCCTGGCATTCTACCATATAGAGCTGCTGCTGCCATCACCAAATATGTGTCCCAGCCTACCCCGGCATACAATATTGCTCTCTCCTGGATTAATGTGCCCTGCCTTTTGTGTCTGTAGTTGTTCCAGGGCCTGCCACCTGCACTTCATGGGTAATGCTGCCTTCATGAAAATGGGATCAGAATTACTATTTGGGGCCCCAAAGACCCAGCAACAACTGATCTGGGGATTACACACCCCAAGGCCAGGCCCTGCACTTCTGTGTACCCCAGAGCTTACAAACAACATTTCAGGGCAAAATGAGAGTCAAGGGATGCAAACTATCTCTGTGAAGGCATCTTCAAGAAGAGACTCTTGAGGTACATGAGATATTAGACTGCGGATCAATAAAATGAGCACATCTGTTTCTGTTTCCTCAACAAAGTGGAGCATCCTTGGGTTTATGGCACAGTCTTCAGAGATGTCCTCAATCTTTCTCTTGCAGTTTATAATTTTTCTCTGAATTGTGGAGTCAGTCAGACATTCTGTCTGTTTGTCTCCCTCCTGTCCCAGCTAATTTCCTTTGATCTTGTCTGGTCATGCAGTTAATTGAAAGCAAGTTCTTCAGTAAATCCTTCCTGAGGTATGTTTTTCCTGCAAGAAAAACAGGAGGCTTCTACAGACATTTGTGATTTTTCATTTCTATGACTTGAAAGGGAAGAGGGATGTACACTCCACCTGCCCACCTCTTGAAGAAGTTACAAGAATCAGTTCTCACAGCTTCAGCCAATCTCTTGCCTTCCACTCACTCTTTCAGGTACGTATGAGACCAGTAACACTCATTGGTCATTATTTCTATCTTCTCATTTGAAAAATCAGAACTGAGACTGAAGTGTTTTAGCAATAACAGGAGTCATGCTGAAAAACTAGCCATATTTTATGAGCATCAAAAACTCCCCAGCTAGACAAAATCTTCAGCAAGGGCTTTTCTTTTGTACCACAACAGTCTCTTCCAACTACCAGCTCTCACCGCTTTTTAGTAGCACTGTAGCACCATTCAGAAAAGCTCACACACCTTTCTGACCTTATTTGTCCTCACAGTATTCCCAGAAGCAGTGAAGAATAACCTTAAAATGAATGGGAAACTGAGGTACAGGGAGGAAGAGTACCACAGCAAAGGTCACATCGAAAATATACAGAGTGGCAGAACAGGCTCTTGAAGGTCACACATGAGTACCTTAACCACAGACCACTTTTTCACTCAGTTTTGGAGACAGGAAATAACGTCTTAACATCCATTTAATAAAAGACAAAACAAGCTAAAGCTTTTGGATACAGACCCAAGACTCAAGCCTTAATTCTCTGCAGAAGTTTGCTCCAATTCCAGGCAGTCATGGCTAAAAAAAATACATTTTGGGCCACGCCTCACACTGGTTTAGCCCTGCCAAAGTCACTGAAATGAAGGCAGCTTCATGAAAATGTTTCTTGCACATTTATTTATCTCGCATTTACGTTTAACTCCTTAAATATAGCCCTCACCCGGATCAGACTTAATCATGTAAAGCTCAAAAAGGCTACACTGGCTGTGAAAAAAGGGGAATGAACGTAAAAGCTTCCCTTTTTTCAACTTCCCTTTTTCTAGAATCTCTTGCCTTTGCTAGCATATTACTACCAAATGAAGAGCCAATGGGTGGCATTTAGGATGAAGTTTTTATTCGGCCTCCACCTGTAGTCAATAGCTCTATTGATTCTCCAGTGCAGCCAGTTTGTTAACACTCATAGCTTGTCACTACAGGAAAAAGTGCACCGAAGACAATGGGGAATTCAGAATTGAGGCAGAATGACATGTATTTAATAGCTTTCCAATTCAGTGAGGCATTTAAGATTTTCATTAGCAGTAATTACGCAAGAAGTAGAGGTCAACACCAGAAATTTTACAGAGATTAAAGAGGCAAGATTCAAAATGGAGCTAAAACCAGAAAATTAGATTTTACATTAATACAAGAGGCAGAGACATGGAAACTATTGACACTGTGCATCTACTGCCTTTAAAAATAATTGCCTCTTTGTTTAAAATATTTTGTTGATTTTTGCAAGTTTTGACTGTTAAAGCATAAAAATGTTAGATGTCAGGTGCTATTGCCAGGGCTCAGCAAGGTAAATGAAAATAAACATCTCTGTGAATTAGACTTCTAGTTTATCTAGCAACTGTTTTCATCTATTAATTTTTCAGGAATGGAAAACCAGTAATCCTGTCTTTTGGCAAACAAGATCTTTTCCTTATTGTTCCTGTGTATGACATCAGGCCATACCAATCCAGAGAGGGGTGAAGATTTGGATTAAGGATGTAGAAATCAAAGTTTTCTACTCCAAAAATACTCCAAATAGTCAGTTTCTGATCTGTGACAATACAGGATCACAGTGCTTATGTCACATGCTGCCTTTCTCTCCAGAAATGTACCAGAAGAGGCAACAGAAGCTCTCCAACACAGCTGGAGGCCCTTGGAAACCACACTGATTTACTGAAGTGGTGGCATACACCACTGTGAAACTGACCCTCGTGCTCCTCGAAGAATCAACCTGTACTTACAAAACTCATTTTTCATTTTCACACCACGTGGATCAGAAACCCCTGAGGGATCGTGGACTTTCAAAATGCAATTCAGGTGCTCTTTGAAGGGTCATATTGTACAAAGCCAGGTTCAGCACTCAGTTGGAGTGCTGATGCCAGCGGGTTCCCACCCAGCACGCCTCTCTACTCCAGGGCAGATACTGGCTCATTAAGAACAAATGTTGATGGTGCTCAAGAGCAAACTTTGAGCAGAAGGATGAAGGTAAGTAATGACTTCTTCAGCCTTTGCCCCCTGGCTCACATGCCTGTAGACGTTTTTGCTGCCCAAGTCAAATCCTCAAGAGGTATTTGAACCTTTACCTCACCGGTGTTTCAAAGGGAGACATAAACTGATACTCCTTTAAACTACAGGTAGGTTTCAGATGGGAAGCACATTTCTTGAAACATGGAATCATAATTCTCTAGAAATACACTCACAAGCTGTTTGCTTTAACGAGCAGCTTTAGAGAGCAGTCAATTCACTTGTGATGGGCTTGTTCACTTTAATGTCCCTGCTGCCCATCCAGAAGAATTTCAAATACTGGCAATATAATTACCCTAGGTTGGCAGTGCTAAACAGGTACAACCTGACGTGAATTTGTTTCACTCTCCTTGGAGCTAAGAATTTCAAATGGCCAAGCAACTCAGAAGCACACATTTGAAACTACCAAGTTACCAAGAGCTACAAAATCACATAGCTGTATGCTCAATGTCTTCCTCTTCAGGAATCACAAGAAGCCAAGTCCTCAGCAAATTCTCCTAACAAATGAATCTCATTTGGCTTTGAGAGTAATGTATTAGCAGCTGCCAAATTGTCCCAAATGGCTTTAAAATACACTTTAAGATAATAGAAGAAAACTCATAAGATAATCTTAAAGAGCAGTAATTTCATGTTCAAGCTGCAAGAGTCTGGAATCCTTTAGAAGCAGATGCAAGTTCATTTCATGATCATGGTGGTATAAGATGTCTGATTATACTGCACAGAAGAACCAAGGCTCTGTAATTGTACAAGAATGTTTTTTCCTTACCTGAATAACAGGGCTTGCATGTCTGTGCTTGGATTACAAGCTCCTGTGGTACAAGATAAAGCAGAATGTGAGTTAATTCATTCAGGGGGTGCTGCTGGATAAATAATACATGATAATCGCAAATGACACTCCACAAAATCCATATATTGAGTTAAATAATGTGGATTCCTCAAGTAAATAGAAATTCCTGTTTATAAGAAATCCTTAGTTTTGATTAATCATTTGTAGTCTGATCAAACGGAAGGAAGAAATCTGCCTGCTGCCAATGATTATTTTCCTTTTTTGTAACAGCTGACCAGTGAATTGGCACTCTTCTGATCAAGGAACAAATTATATTCCTGAAATAACTTGAAAGCATTTAAATATTGAAACTGACTGCACATGCAGCTAGAAAGTGGGTTAAGTAGCAAGTAATTAGCTGCATATAAACGATGAATCAGTCTGTTTTGATGATAAGACTGTAATTTTAGCTTTTGCCATTTCAAGTATGTTTTACAAATACAACAGACAGACTTATACTGAAATGTGAGCAAATCATTACTTTTTCAAGTGAGTATGTATTTTTTTGCCCTCTCTAGGAATTAGAGGGAAGGTTTAGGTAGTGTTATAAACCCTTCATACAGTTATGTTTGTATGACAAATGCTTTAAAAAAAAAAAAAAGAACACAAAAAATCTTCAAAATATAAAGAAAAGACTCACATTAAAGATTGAGTGTCCCATTGGGAAATGAAAGACATCACTATAAGATCAGACTTGCTGTGTGGTACCATGCTTTAAAGCTCAACACGATCATCCAGGAAGCATTGCTGAGTACTAGCCAGATGATTTCTTCTAGACAAACTTCTTATTGCAGCAAAACAAATACTTAAATCTTCCTGAATTCACAGAGTTAAATGATTATTGATGTTTGAAAAGGATACTAGAGGTAAAGCAAAAGTTCAAGAAGTGCCAAATGAGGAATGCTCTGTAGAATGTCGGGAATGCAAGAAAAAAAACAACAATCAAGCACTCTTCAGGCTCATCTTAGAGTTTCTAACATGCACTATTTTAATTGGAACCATTTTATGGTTCAAATCACTTGCACTCTTTGAATTGAAAGACAGTGTCAGAGGCCTGGTCTATGCTTTGAATAGTAATGTAAAATCTGTTCAAACACACTGGGTCACACAGGGATCAGCTTTAAAAGAAAGTTAAATGAGAAGACAGCATGGCCATGGCTGTTTTAACTACTAACCACAACAGTAGGTTAATTTGAACAATCATTTCATAAGAAATGATTCATTTTTGTACATTATCACTTGTATTCATTGGACTTCCTCCCACATTTTCTTCTCACAGAATTTTAGGTTAAAGAGTGTCTACCATTTGGCTGATGCGAAAGGATAGATAGAAGTACAGAAGAGATAAGAAACAATTTTTTGTGGTAACAAAGTTTACATCCAAAGCTGTAACCTCTACCTCTCCTTTTCTTCATCCTCTCAAAGTTTCTTGGTTAATTTTTTAACTCTAGCCTTTCCTTCTGCTACTCTATTAAATAATGATGCGCCTCCAAAACACTGATGACAATTATTCAGTGCCATTTTCAGTCTGCCATTGGCAAGCTCACAAACAGACCACGGCATTTCAGCACATTAGCCATAGTTAGGCTGAGCCCAAACTGAAAATGAGAGCCCAAATTCTCATGCAGCATTGTTGTGGCTCTAACTCACGTTACAGATCTGAGTTGTGTCTTCAGAACGCAGTGCAAAACCTGTCTTCTTTTTATACACAAAATCAATGTAACTAGATTACAAATAAATCCTGAAAGAGATAAAGCTTTTCAGCAAATATATAAATTGGGACTGGAGTACAGGAATGCTGTTTCTTTTATTCATATATTTCCTTCTGTTCGTTGAACTTTGGGACAGCAATACCAACCACAAAGCGCTATGGGGATGTATTGACACCTTAGTAGGTAATGGGAAAACAGCTGGTTAAGGGAGCAAGCATGCCTGAAGCAAAAACTAAAATGAAGACTTCCTGGCTGCAGTTGATATCAAACTGCTATACATATATGTAAAGTGATTTGGTCAATTAATCATCTTCTGTCTTGAGGTCAGTTTTCTGTACCTCCGTCAACTAAAAGATCAGATCATTTAGTGGGTAGACAGATACAATGATTACTGCTCTCTTCTTTAGTGTTTCTCTGCATGTTTGGGTCATGCAACTTGGTGCAAAATAAATGATCCATCTTGAGCTTATCTTCTCTCAAGTCATGATTATATAATATCTAACTTATATTGCCTAGTACTTGTTTTTAAAATTGATTTTATCGTACGTGAAACTGAGTTAAGCTTGAGTGAGTGCTGGAACACACTCTGAGAGACAGAAAGAACCAGAAGTGTTTGGGAGTTGATCTTTCTCCTTACCACATTTAACCACAGACAAGTTAGCTAGTGGGAAAAATATACAGAAGAAACAGGAAAGATACAACTAGTTTTGGTGGGTTACTTTTCTTGTAGAAGAGCCTGATGAAGGATAACAGGATTTACACATATAATGCTACAGACATTTACTACAGTTGACTAGAAGCAACTTATCAAGACTCAAAAAGGAGGCTTCTCAGCTCAAAACAGCTATTAGAACACTCTTGCCTCCAATGGAGATAGATCAGCTGAGAGACTGTCCGCATAAGACAGAATTAATTTATTTCTCCTTTTAACCATCCCATAGACTCTTATACATGTGATGTAATGCTCTATTCAACTCCACAGAGAAATTACCGTTTCCTACTAGAATCCATTGGATGTTTCTATGTGGGTTTCCTTTCCCAGACTCCTTAGTCTAGCCAGAAAATACATTTTCTCCATGTAAACTAAGTGGTGTAGCTCTTTTTCCTCTGAAGTCATATTCTGTCTGTCACCACAAAAGCAGCATACATGCAGCTGTGTCTTGTTTTGGAGCATATACTCATGCATATGGCTTCTAGACAGAGGCAAATATCACTGCAACAGAGTTATTTAAATAATATATTGTCACACAATGATTAATTTCTGTTTTATTTTCAGCATGAAAGTCTGTGGCATAGACCCCCATATGGTAAAATAATAGGCTGAAAGATTAACCACCATCGCCATCTGTTACTCATCCCTGATTTCGCTCCCTCTTTCAAGAACTGATTGCAATTTCAAAATCTTTCATTCAATGACTCTATTTTCTTTCGAGTTATTACCTAGATGACTTCACTAATTCTATGTAGCTGGGGCCTGAAAAAGAAACGCTGAGAGCAGTAAACACGCAAAAAAATAAAAAGCATAATGCAGTATAATGGAGGGTGCTGTGATAGAAAACTCACAGGGCTGGTGTCTCATTTCACCTATCAGTGTTAAAAGCATTGTAGAACCATGGCCTGCATTGGAATCACTCCAGAGGGCTACGCTACCGCAAGAGAGAAATGAGGTGTCCAGTGGTCCATTTCTTATGGAACTCATTCACTCCATACAGCAAGTAAACAATAAGAAAACACTTCTTTTTATATAACTATCAATTACAAGTTGTTTTCTTCTGATGAACTGTCATATCTAGATAAGTGAACTATGTTTCTTATGGTGCCCCAAGTATAAGAAACTAAAATGGATGTAGAAGGAGGAATGATAAGGAAAGACAAAAAAATAAGAACATATATATCTGAGGTAAGCATGCAGGGGAAATCAACAATAAGAGTATTTTGCAATCAAGATCCCCACTAATTTATATGACAGACAAACTCCAAGTCGAATCTAATACGCAGTGCGTCTTTGGCATGCATTCCTCCAAGTGCTTATCAATCAGAAGAACCTTCGAACGCTTGGCACTATTGGTAAAGAAGATGTGGGTTTTTTTTTTTTTCTGCCACCAGTGCTTGGTGGCAGAAAACATTCTTGAGGGGTCAAGTCTGACTTGTATTTGCTTCATAGGCTGATTCAAATCACTAGTGATCTGAGATACTGAGTTGTGGGTGTATCAAAACTATGAAATCACATTCTTTACCTTAGCCTGATCTCAGGTCCCATTGCCCATTACATGTTCCATCAGCTTTACTTTCTAAATTAAATTTCAGGCATGTGAAAATGACTGCTCTGCTTGTTCAATGCCTGGCATATCATCAAGAAACAATAATAACAATAAAAAATAATCAAAGAGGTACTTCATGCACATGGTGTCAGCTTTGTTTTCCGGATCCATCATTTCCATTGCTCACTGTGGGACATAAGGCCAGATTCTTAGTGGAAGCAAATATGCACAGCTTTGCTGTGCATGACAGAACTGCCCCAAAATGGAGTTACCAATGTTTATGTGCAGGAACAGTCTAAATGTCACTCTTATGTCTGGCTCATGATTCAGAAGACCATAACTGTTTGACATAGCCCATATATTTGTTATTTTAGGAGGCTGGTTGGAAGGAGATGGCAAAGGTTTAGGAGTCAATGATCTCCATCAGCTCTACAAACAAGGCAAGACTGCTGGGCTTTGTTTTCTTTTGGGAACTTTCCAAGCATCAGTACTTTACAAGTTACCCCCATAGGCAACTTAGTGTCTGTTTCAAGTTAATGTGCTTTGTTTTTCAGGCCACAAATAAAATCAGAACAAAGTAAAAGTTCAGATTTGTTTGAAAACAACCCAAATTGCATACCGTGTGAAAAGAAAGGTAAAAAGAGGGTCAGAGAAGCTGAGAGTAGAGAGGGCATGGGACAGGGAAAATCTCTCCAGAGGAGGGAAAGTGATTTTTAAGGCACAGATAAAGAATAAACTCCAGAGAGGAGAAAAAGATGTTAGTAAAAAAATCTGTGAAAGTCACTGCAAAATACTGTAGCTCACTTTCTTCTCATGAAATCTTCTCACTCATAAGAGGGTCAAAAGGACTGAAACTGCTAGCTCTCAAATTGCCTTTGTATTAGGGCTGTGTGAAGCAGATGACAACAACATAGTCAAGATACCAGGCTGAATTCTGTCTTTCATTACAATCATTCAGCTAATCTGGGAATCTTGCTCAACATAATCTTTTAATTCTTTGATTCCTGAAAAAAACTATAGCAAAAACAGAGGAATTGCATTTATCAGATATCAAACACACACGTACTGTTAGTTAAACAAACATAACCTTAAAAGGATTTAGAGGGAGATACATATATATACACAAACAATATGAAATATTAATATTTTTATATTTTATATATTAATAATTAAATATTAATATATATATTCCATACTAAGTTTTGTATATTCAACTTGTGACTATTTCTCATGGCCTTCTGGAGAGCCCTAAAGTGATTTTTGAATATTCAGACTTAGAACTACTCTGACAAAGGGCCATGGAGATGTCTGTTCATTTCAGAGACGGGGAAGCAGAGGGAAAGTGCTTCTAAGGGAGGTATTTTTGTTTCTAAATCTGTGAACATGTTGCTGTTAGTTGATTTTTCCTGTACATTTTATCCCTTCTTTCATCTCACATATATATTCTCAAGAATAGGCACCAGATATAAACTGCTAATTTGGTGTCTGGAAAACCCAGTTTTAAAATTCTACATCCCTTTACAAATATGGGATGAATCTGAGTACAGCAATGGCCATCTGTCAGGTGGAGGTTACAGCATTTTCCCTACAACACAGAGAACGGCAAAAGCGTGCTCTTCAGCGATTTTCTCTCTCTTCTGTTGAATGTTCTGCTCTGTGAAGTCAGCCTCAAAAATTTCCATTGACTACCATGGAAACTGCATTGGGCCAGCAGAAGTCACAAGGATGACAGATGGTCAGAAATTATGTATATGACCACCATATAAATTGCTCACTGAATGCTGACACTGACACCTCTGACACTGAATGAGGGCACTGACACTTCAAGTGATTAGAGTTGAGCTCAAAGGCAGACAGGGTACCACTGCTCAGAACAATACCAAGTTATATAGATACAAATACTCTGTGAGACATTAAAGCAGGGGTGAAAAACACATTAAGTGTTACAACATCTTATCAAACATCAGTGGATTAATTCCCTGTCTTGCTTCACTGTGCAGTTTCATCAGTCCATGAAGATATGCAAAAGAAAGCAAAAAAATGTAAAGCCAATTTGACTAAGATGGTTGTCAGAGAAAGGAACTGGCTGGCTCGAGGAACTGGAAATAAAAGATGAAACCTTTGAAATCTATGTCCCCACCTCAAGACTGGCTCAGATCTGCACTGACCCATAGCTATTATTGTAACTGGGTGAGATTTTGGTACCCTCTATGTAATGGGATTGGGTTCTTAATCCATTTAAGAACAGATGTTCACATCAGGCAGCTCAAAACCCAAACCTGCTCTGTCACTCAGATGGAAGAAATGTAAAAACAGAATCTCATTTGTGACGTGGAAGAAACTGTCCCCTTGTTAATATTCGGAAGTTAACAGAGACACTACTTCCTTCCTACCTTGCTCTGTTTAACAGTAAACCTCTGTCCCTGGGTATTACAAGACAACCTAGACAGGTGAATTTGTCATCTGCACAAGCAACTTAGGTCTCTCTGGGCAGGGGAAAACTCACAACGTCCAATTATTATGTTGCCCAAGCGTTTTACGTTCCTTCACAAGTAATACAGAAAGAAGTCAGTCTTTCAAAAGGCCACTTGCCACCAACAATGAAAGCATGAAAACAAAAACAACACTTCATACAGTTTCATTTCATTATAAACTCTCAAAATTTTCTCATATAGCTAACAACCAGTGGTAGGCAAGAAGGAAAGCATACAACACCCTCATCTGGATGATTAAATAATAATAGACAAAGTCATTTCAGTAAAGCTGCAATGGGAAAAAAAGAAAGCATTACACTGAACAGATACAGCTAGAGGAGCAGTCAATAAGATGTGAGTAATGACAGACTGGAAATGTTTCTCCACACACAAATTGAATAGATGAGGGAATATATTTTCACCATTGCTCTTAAAATTAGCATAAATGATTTTCCCAGATGAGTTAGGCACCCAAGCAATGTCCAAATTTATTTCCACAAGAAGTGACAATGACAAAATGGCAAATGTGTGCTATGCAAATTTACAATCAACCATTGATTTTTTAAGTTCAGCAGCTGATCTTCTCTGACTGCTTACAAAGGCAGACAGAGAGACCACACTGACTGCAGCAGTAAACTGAACTCATATCTCACACTGACTCGAAGATGCAGTTTGACACGTGCTGCCTAAACAAACCTGAGCACGTCAGTTACTTTCAGATGATTTACTTGTTACAGTGGCTCACAACATAAAAGCCAACAATCAGTCATTAGCACACAGCAGAGAAAATTTTCCCAGGGTATTATGTATCGTATTTGGACAGCCAGAACTCACTGCTATTATTTATTCACACCACTATAAATTATTCTTCTCAAAATGAACCCGAGTCACGTAAATGCTGACTTGGAAAGCTCCAAAGCCCTCTCTTTTCCTGCTGCATGTATTCTTCTTTTTAATAAACTTCCTGCCTACAAGTGAAAAACAAAAGTCTAGCAGGGCTTATGTGTTTCAAATCAGCACCATAGAAGCAAGGGGGAAACCAGTTTGGTTAACGTTCACTATTTCCTTTTTAAAGCTGTAAATTCTTTATGGGTTTAAATTGTTCCAGTTCTTCAAAGCTGATAAACAGATCACTGCTGAAATGTATCAATACCTAAATACTGGGATGAGAATCAGACTATTAGGCACAGGCTTTTTCTTCCTCTTTTTTAAATACACATTTTTGTCCTATGAAAGGAGATCCAACTAGGCATACTAAATACACAGTAATTTTGAATGGCTCTATGTGGGGTCATCTACAGTGAGGAAACTTAACAGCAATTGACAAGATCGAGTCCACACAGCAAAAAGGCTCTGGGGACAGAAAACGCTGCTCATATTCCCCAGATGATGAGGTCCACTAGCAACAGTGCTGTGACATCAGTTCATTTTGCACAAGCTTCCAAACAGGTAGTGTCTTGTAGACGTTGTTAACAAGTGTTAACCAGGGAAACTAGCACTAAAAAGCTCCCTGGGTGTCATTATAACCAGCAGACACTGGTACCGAATCATCATTAAATTGAAATACTTCAGGGCACTCTGTGGTGGTTCATTCCCACCATGGATACTTCCACAAAAAAAGAGAAGTTAAAAGTGTAAGCAAACAGCGACTTCTTCTGCGCTGTTTTAGGGTGCACATAATTTTGAAGGGCAGCTAACTAGAGATACAGAGTATGAACACAGGAGAAAAAACTAACCTGTGCTCATAGGTCCAGGGGATTTTCAAAGGCTCATCCTTTTTCCACTGAAACAAATGAGTAAGAAAAAGTCCTCTAAAGTTATCTACATTGCTGGAGAGTTTAAGGTTAAGGTCTTTCAACAGGGAGCCCGTGAACACAGTGCATGTTAACCCCTTCAGCTTCCCCAGTAGCTGTTGCTGTACCCCAGCATGCCGTGAGGAATGACTACCCTACAGAGGCTGGCCCCAGCCATGAACAGATTGGATATTTTCAGCAGAGAGAGTTATATTTCTCACTGTGCACAGTACTTCCCCTACACTGCAAGGAAATAAGACATAAGAAAAGTATTGCTCAAACACAGCTGACCACCTCAGCTCTTGTTCTCAGAGATGCTTGTACTACAAGTTCTACATCTGACTTATGCAAACACACAGGTCAGAAGCTCTGTGTTCTGGGGCCAACTGGCTGCTCAAGTCTGTGACAGCTTTATTGCCATACAATTGGAGAAGTAGATATCTCCTTCAGAAATAACTTGAAAATGACTTTTTGTTGTTATTTTAGGCGTAACTGATGTTTCTTTGGGATTTTCTGTCTGCAGCTCCACCAGACATTGCTGAGGGAAGCAATTCTGTTGACAAGTTTCCCCCAGAGCATGCTGTAAATGGGATGTAGTACCTCACTTGTGGATTCTGGAGATACCTCCTTATGTCATTTTTTGGTCAAATTTTATCTCTCAGATGCAGAAACCATGCATATTGAACAAAATTATTGTTACTTGATTCTCACAAACACTGCTGAAGCTGCTGCCAAATTGAAGAGTTAGCCTTAAGTGATTGTTGCTGCTATAAAATACCTCTGGAGATTAGTTTCTCCAGAGTCTTTGGTGAAGTGAAACAAGCTATTTTGATTTAATCTAAAAAATATATTTATATAAATGTTTTGACAGTTTCTTCTACACTTAGACACATCTTTATCCTTTTTGTTTCCAGACAAAACCAGCTGGCCATTTTTCTATTGTTATTTTACCTGCCATTGGAGCTTGAAAAGACTGAAATTCCTACAGACTAAAATCAATTAACATCAATTTCTGCAGGCTTGAGAAGATCAAATAATTTGAACAAGCACTGAGAGACAGATCTTTGATGTACTTAAGTTGTAACCAATGGTATACACCAATTAAGGGCATGGCCTTGGGCTTTGCTATTTCTTCTGCAGGATTTTAGCTTTGAACTCCTGAAGTCCCTCGTTACCCATTTCCTTGCAGAGCATGTTTCCCACTTAAACAAACATTCCCAGGGCTCTTTGCACAGGACAGGATGTCCAGGATTCAGATTCACTCGTGATCTTGCTGAAATTAGTCATTTATTATTTCAATTAATTACTCAGCTAAATATATATGTTTGGTATCATTTTATGGGATTTTGGTTTCTTTTTTCCAGTCTCAAGATGTGCTCTTTGCGGGAGCAACCAGGACAGCTGCTAAGGAATGGTGTCACTCATTAACTTTACACTGGAAAAGTAAATATGCTAGCAAACGTCTTACGCATCAATGTTTATTTGTGAGCACTAACTAGTCTGGAGAATGTCTACAGCTGTGACTGAAACACAATAAAATAGGACAAGACAAATGTCAACACCTTGACTGCCAAACACAAAGCAAAGCCAATGGCTTTATCCTAAACTGAAAGTCCCTTTTTGCATGCATGAGAATGCTTGTGGTTCCACTTACTGCAGAAAAAAGCCAGGAGCACAGTAACCGATGAGATCTCCAGCCACATCTCACAGAGCTACAGTTTGTCCACCCATCACCGACCTGGGTGGGATGCAGCTGCTGAGATATTTGTTTATGAAACTCCCAAGCTTTACTCATCAGGCTACATTGCTTGAGCTAACAGCCAAACCTCCTCCCCTTTGGACCCATCCAAGTGACTCAGGGAGTCCATGGGGAGACAGCAGAGGGAAGGTTTTTTTTTCCCTTTGTTAAGTAACAGCTCAATTTTCAACACATCATTAACTATTGCAGCTGCAGCAGAATCATGTTCAGTAGAAAAAAGAATAAAAACTACAACAATCCCCCAAACTGAATTATAAGCTTTATGAAGTGGTTTAATCAGAGACTCAACTCTGCTGTCCCTGCTGAAGAGCTCTCAAGGGAAAAGGGGCATGAGTGGAACTGCACATAGCTCAGTCCCAGTCCTGGCTCCAGTTGTGAGGAGACTCTCCCTGGTCACAGTGTTTTGCAGAGAAGCAGAGGGCACTTGGCAACATCCCTTAAAGTGATGTAGGCAGTGCTCCGAGCTTCAAAGAACTGGGAGACACAGATGCTGCCCCCTGTAAGACCAAAGCCATGTGAAATGCATTTACTTGCAGCGCAGACTTTATCAGTATATCAATACTGCATCAGTTGTCACATTTGTCCCTAGGGACAATGTGTTTCTTCACATTATTTTCAAAACTCTTAAAAACACCATTTACATCCCCCCATTTACAGCTAGCTGCCACACCAGACTCAGCAAGACATCTCTTATCCTCATCTCTTCAAGTTTCTGTACCAGTTCTGTCACTGTGGTCTGGTTTTCTTGAAAATTCCAAATTCAGACCGTACCACAGCCTCCTGCACTCTGCTCGCCCTGCTGGCACGCTTCCCATAATCAAAATCAGACCTTGCTCTTGACGGACCTGCTAGCATATCTGGTTTCCTTCTCATCTGGTTTTGAATTCTCCCTAATCCCCTAGACCTTAGGCCGTAAAATAACTCTGATCGTTACAGACAAAGGCAGCACAAATGTGCACACTGCTCTCATGCCCTCCTTCAAAGGCAGCTCACCTCTAACCTGTGAGAATCATCTTCACTGGATGCAGTAAATCAGACAGCAGCTCCATCTATACCGCTGTTCTGGCCCTGGCTCCTCCATTAGTACTGCCAATGGGATATTAATTCAGAGTTTTAATAACAGCGTTTTGCAATTTCCTGGCTATTCTGCAGCTGAGGTAAATGGGACATGTGAGCGCATAATAGCTTTAAAAAAAGAAATGGAAGAAAAAGGAAAAGATCAAGTGACATCAATCAGGTAGGACGGTCAGAACATGAACCATAATTGGGTTGCCACTTCTCAGGGTAATGCTGCTAAAGGAGCCTGCCTCGGAGCAGACAGTAACCTGACGTGCACACAGAAACTGAGCACGGATCTCTGAATTTTCACATTTCAACTAAACAGCAAACAAACTGACCTTCCTTTTCTGCAGGGGTACTTTTGTATTGTTATTTTAAGACCTGTAGCCCAGATTGCTTAATTTGTTTTAGTAAATTAATGATGCACAATAGTAAAGTGTCATAATGAGAAAGTAGGCTTTGGTTAGAATATAGAATGCATTGGATTAGGGAAAAATTAAATCACACAACATCTCCGTTGATTTTTTCAGAATATTTGCTGGAAAATAACTGTTTTTGCCCTAACAATAAATCCAACTGAGATTGTCTCCTTCGAGGTGTTTTAATTATTACATAATAAGAATGAAAATCTCATAGACTTTGATTGACTACTAACCTGAGGGCTTACCTCTCACTTACAAACACACCTTTTTAAGCTGCTGTTAAAGCACTCTCCAGAACTTCAGCAACACATGGGGCTGGGGTTGGAAACGGCAGAGCCAGTGTTTTGCATACTGCCATTACCAGCTAACAGCAGCACTGGTGACAACAAAAGCAAACCACTGAGTTGCTCCTTGCAGGAAATCTTAATTCTCTGCTCACTTCTGAGTGATGCAAGTATGTAGCCTCAGTTGCATATACGTGCACGTGACAAACTATGGTTGAAGAAATGAACTCCTCTTACAGGGAGCTGTGATGCTCAGTGGATCCAGCAGGATGACAGATGCAGATGGTGGTGATAGTTAGGAAAATATACAAAGTCAGATGAAACATATACCAAAATTTGATGTGGGCCCAAGTGGAACAACCTATTAGCTATTTTAAGCTGTGGAAGTACCCCTTTAAAGAGCAACTAAATGAGCTCAGAAAGGATATTTATTATTACTCATTCAAAGGAAAAAAAAAAAGAAAAACAGAAAGAAAAAAAAAAGCAAATCCAGCTGCGCTTCTTTATATTAACTTCTTTTGGATTTTGATAGACCAGCTTTCTTTGTTTCGAAAATCAGTTCAGTTTGATTTTCGTTACAAGCACCCAACTGTCAGCTGTCGGAAGGTGAGCATCCCACTACTCAGGCAGTGGCTGCCTCTTCCACGCTGACCTAGGGGAGATCACATGGAGGAAGTGGGCTGAACACAGTTATCACACGAACACCATATTTGTGCAGCTGAGCTGCATGTCATTCCCTGCATGCTGTGTTTTTGCAGCTGGAATATCTAATTTGTCCTATTACACACACTGGATAGAATCTCATGCAGAATGCTGTTATGAATCTATCAGAGCAATAGAAATGTACGTAAGCTACCACAGCAAATTTTACCCACATTCCTTTGTTGTCATGTGGAAAAAAATGGCCCTATTCCATTTGTTGCAGGGCAGGGATTCCTCTACACAGGTGTGTCCCTGCTGCAGGTCCTGGCCAGCCGAACCATCTTACCAACTATCTGGGACAGTTATGTGAGACTTCAGTGACTCACTAACCTGGAGTTATGAGGGTCAACTCCTCAATGAGGGGCTCTAAGCACATGACTCCACTAGCAGCTAAGCAGCAGCAGGAATGAGAACAGTTGGCAGAGAAGAACCTGTCTCAAGGCTCATTAAGTGCCAGTGCTTCTGGAGAAACACTGGACAAGAGTTCTTCCCTTGCTAAAATTCTGGATGTGCAGAGAAAGAGTGGCTCAGAGGAGAGGGTGGCTTGCTTCCACAATACAGAATGCAAGCTTTTGCATCACTGATGCTCCATCTGCAGAAACAACCAAATGTTAAACAGGGTATTCATATTTCTAAAGGAGTACACGTTGATGTGAGCACTGCACAAACATGCTGTAAACTACACCATTTAAATATCACACTACACAAAAACATTGGTTCACCTAGCAAAACACAGCACTCCTTGCTCACCCCAAATCTCTGGGTTGAAGAGCACCGAAAATAGTTTCACACAGATCTATCTGCCCATGTCTGGCATTGCCAGACATCTTTCAAGTCAGGATTACAGTCTGTTCCTCAAAATGTACCTTAGGGAGGGGAAAAAAAGGAAGAAAAACCCAACAAATATCTACATTGCTTTCGGTTTATCTTCACTTATGTCAGCTTCTCTTCACTCAGATTCTCATCTTGTTTAAGTCACTATGGAAACCACAGAGTTTTAATTTGCAAAGAGAAGACTGTAATACTAAATGCTAATTGAATACTGACAGCCTGGGAGCCTCCCAAATGTCTTTTTACAGACTCATATAAATGTTTACTAGGAATAGGAAGAGATTAAAACTTGTGGAAAACAGAGGGAAAAGATATTATCTTCCCCTGGCTTCTACTGGAGGAAATGAAATATATTTTAATTTACAAATAACTTGTTTGAGGAGCATAATCAAGTCTGAGGCTTTTTTCCTTCTACTCTTTTCCAGATTTTCCCACTAAGGTAAGAGTCTCGTGGATATACTGAAAAAACACCCTCAGACTGGGGAAGGGAGCTGTTTTTCTTTGCTTCTCTTTGACAGTGAGTTTCTCAAAGGACTTCTATGCTCAGCCCCACTCTCCTGTCCCCAGTTGCTCCACTATGTGTCTGCCTGATGTGAACTCAGAAGCTGCACCTGACTGTAGATGCAAGAAGAGACTAGCTGGCAGAAAGTGGTATAAAAAGGAGCAAACCATCTCCTTCAGCTCATGAAAGTGGGAGGACAGGTCTTACACGATCAGATGGAAGACTGAGGAGTGCAATACACAGCCAAATCAGGTCTCGTAACAGGGTTTCACTTTCTGTACTAACCTTATTAATCTCTTTAATAGAGGCAAAGGCCTTCTAGGGCTGATGTGGCCGTGAATTTTGCAACATTCTCTGCTGGCCAAGGACAAGTACCGCTAATTAAAGGTCTCCAGCTACGTGGCAGCCTGGGCCCCTATGGTTATCAGTGCAGCAGTCACAGTTTGTGGAGGCGATGCCAAGTCATTAGATACTGCAGTATCATGTGCTCAGCTCTCCGCTGTATGGCCCCATGTTCAGGAGCCAAAACCCGAGAGCACTAGCATCAGTGAGGCTGTTTCATTAGCATGACACCAACACCATTGCATCGTTATTGGTTCAGCACTTCTGCTTGCTGAGATAAGGCCCACACACGTCTCACCCAGGCTCCTTGCTCAGCATGCTCATCCTGCTGAGTTAGGGCAAAGTGCTGGCCGTTTCTTGCTGAACACGTGTAGTTTGCTGCGTTGATGCCAAGAGGTTAACAAACCTCAACAAGCTGCTGGCCGTTCCTGACACCTGAAGAGCCCTTGGATGCAGCTAGCATGCCTTCCTCAGCACTACGGGCAGGTGTTACTGACAACAGATATGCTTTTAAGTGAGCAAACTGCTCAGCTCAGAAGAATTAACTCTTACAGCAGTTTGCTTTTAAAAACACACACTGAGCGTGAACTGCGACCCATGCTGTGCTCTCTGCAAGGCGACTGGTCACTTCACAACAGGACTACCCCAAACTACAACGCTCTGCTAAAGCAGTTTCAACCTGCAATGCCATTTCACCCAAACTGAAGTAGACAGATCTCTACCTACCAGCAAGTCCAGTGCTGCATCTGAATAGTCCCAGACCATAAAGGCATGTAATGCCACCTCACAATGAACTCAGGTACCTGCACGAGCACTTCCAACTTGCTCTGCAAGTGGAATGTTCTCACATGTGTCTGTATGGCTGCATCTAACCACACAGAGCACTGCTTTTCATCCAGAACCGTGCCTTTATATATGCTGTAAGGTATAATATTTAAGATGCAACTAACATTTACAAAGCAGAACATAACATTTTCTATGTTTGCTAGTTTACAGAAAAAGGAACAAGTGTCATTTCTCACCAGTGCGTTTTTAACAAATCAACAGTTACAAGCAATTTGCTTCCTGTGACAGCAGGCAAAACAAGATCCCAGAGAACCTTTCTCTTTACTCATTTGCTTCTGATGCTTGATGCAATGACATGCTCTGTATTCATTTATTCAGCTTGCACTGCCAGAAGGGCTCCCTGCTTGTCATCAGAGAATGGAGTTGTTCTAAAAACTTCTGCAGGACTGGAGCTCACCGGGGTCTGCATACACCTGCTCCCACTGAGTGCCAGCACAAGGCCAGGCTACCACATCACCTCCTCTTGGAGGCACACTGAGGCACTGGGCCCTGGACAGTCTGATCCAGTGAGTGGTAGCCCTACCCACAGCTGGGGGCTGGAACTGGATGGGCTTTAAGATCCCTTCCAACCTCAAACATTCTATTGTTCTGTGAACAACCAACACCTCCTGCTGAAGGCAGCTTTATATCTGCTAGTGATGGAAGAAGTCTTCACACATTATAAGGCCAGACCATTAGGGTTGTCTTTCTAATACTGTGAACATTAACTCAGCTACTAATAATCACAACAAAAGACAAAAAGATAATAATTTCTTACTAAACTATAGCAAACTGTGTTAGGAAACTATCTAGTCTTGATTTAAGGACATTGAGATAAAATGAATAAAGGAAAGATACCAGTATATGAGGTCATACAAGCAGGAAAGAAAGAAGACACTGCTACAAAATGTAGCATTTCATCCAGAATCTGACAAAGAGAGAGAAGAGACAAAAACCATTCTGGAGTTTTCTCTGGGTCAAAAAAGATGCATTAGCTCAATTTTTATAAGTAGCTCTGTGGAGAAGGACCTGGGTGTCCTACTGAAGAAGTAGACCACAAGCCAGCTGTGTGCCCCCGTGGCCAAGAAGGCCAATGGTATCCTGAGGTGCTGACAGGTTGAGGGAGGTGATCCTCCCCCTCTACTCTGCCCTGGTGGGGCCACATCTGGAGTACTATGTCCAGTTCTGGGTTCCCAGGTTCAAGAAAGACAGGGATCTCCTAGACAGAATCAAACACAGGGCCTCAAAAATGATGAGAGGTCTCCCATATGAGAAAAGGCTGAAAGACCTGGGACTGTTCAGCCTGGAGAAGAGAAGGCTGAGAGTAGATATCAACACTTGCAAATATCTAAAGTGCAGGAGTCAAGAGGATGGGGTGGGCTCTTTTCCGTGGTGCCCAACGACAGGACAGTGATCAAATGATCAAAAACTGGAACAAAGGAAGTTGCATATGAGCATGTGGAAAATCTTCACAGTCAGTGTGATGGAGCACTGGTACAGGATTCCCAGAGTAGCTGTGGAGTCTCCTCAGGACCTGTCTGGAAGCTGTCCTGCAAAGGGAACTGTTTTCACAAGGTGTTGGACTCTATGATCCAGAAGCCCTTTCCAACCTCTAAGATTCACTGATTCTGTGATTTCACCTCTAAATATTTTCTAGACCACAATGAGAGACACTGTCTCCTCACTGCCAGATCACTTCTCATGGCACTTTCCCAAATATCCCACATAAAATGTTCCCAGTAAATACCTGCACAGATTGAACACAGTGCTGGAGCAGAACAGAAACTATGAGACGGGTCCTCAGCCCCTTTTCTGTTCAGCTGGAAACCCAACACGTTTTAAGGAAGGGGGTGAGCGAGGAATAAGATTTGAAAGTGGAAAGTAGAACATAGTAATGGAAAATAGTTGATGAATTCCAGATGACACTCCAACCGCTATGCTGCAAATGTGGAGGGGAACTGAAAGAGGGAGAAGGAAATGCAAATGAGATAAGCAATAAAGCAGCAGAGCCTCACAGCCACAGAATCTCTTCAAATTCCTCAGAAGTCAATGTGTTTAGGCTTGACTTTGAATTGACATAATGGGCACACTTTGCTTGATGTCTTACTCGCAACTGAGCCAAATCACAGTGCACTTTAGCGCTCTAGTGTTCTAATAAGCATTTGCTTCAAAGCAGCGGTTCAGATCTCTCTGTGAATTTTGTCAAGTACACATCATATCAAAGCATAAGTATTTGCCAAAGCCTTTCTTCAGCCACAAAGCAGGGGGAAGGTTTGTTTAAATAATGTCAAGTTGCACCTGCTGGCTCACACTGCGAGGATGAAAGGAGCGACCGGAATTTCTGTCACTGTTGAACCTTACTTTTCATTTCTTAAAGTATTTTTATCAACGTGAAAGGATTTGTGTTACAAAAGCAGAATGTTGCTGTAAGGCCATTCAGAGCCCTTCAAATGGGAAGATAATAGATTCGTGGCTAATAAAGTGGTACTTGTCTGTGAAGCAAAAGAGTGGGATTAGGTTGGCATGTTAACAAGATGCCGACGTCATGCATGCAAAAACAGCTTAACGTATGGCACAGCATTTGCTTGTGCCTATTCTCAGGCTTCTTGTACGTTAGCCCACAGACTTACGTACTGTCTACAAGAAGGGATCTCTAAGATGAACTTGTTCATTTTCCTGCATGGGGAGGGCAATCTAGGCCACAGCCCTCATGCGGTAATCTTCCTCTCCCCCACCACATCTGGTGGGAAGTTTTGTTTCATCCTTTAGCTTCACTCCGAGCAATGGCAGCAGCAGGGAGTATCTGTAGGCTGCATCACCCCTGAGGGTGAGCAGGAGAGCAGGGCTCTGTGATATAGCAGGGCTGAGATCTGCCCTCTGCACAGAGAGAACATTCAAAGGCACGTAGTGAAAGACATTGTTCAGCATCAGATGTCCAAGTTCCCTAAGCCCAGTGTGCTTTCATGGTATAAATTAAGAACACATGCACAGAATAAAACAGTTGCTACAATAGTATTTATGGAGGAGGAAAAAGGACCTGTGTAAGGGTACACTCAACGTGAGCAGGTACATCACAGTGAGCTTCATAGGCTTTCTGTGCCCATCCACATTTTGCCATCCATGGAGAACATCACCTCTCCCAACGTGTGGGTTTGGAAGTGCAAACTGAAAAAGGAATGAGGTGCTGAGATCCTTTCACAGCTGAGCTCAGCTTGATAATGAAGAGGCACATTAAGTAGGATAGCCAACAGCGAGATGCAGACACTCGGCCTATTTAACAAACCTCAGCTATTATCACAAGAGCAGATGGAAAATCAGGGAACAGAAAATAGAGCTGCACTTTCTGCAGTCCCACAACACTTTCTCCTCCACTGTACTGCAAGGGATTAAGTGTACAGTAACACCAGACAGCACAACCCCCATCAGTCTGAGAATGAGGGACTCAGAAAAACAGAGATTCTCTGTTTTGTGTCATCTATGCTAACAAATATCTCCAAAATTGTTTTTCCAGTTTTGTCCTGCCACCAGCAGATCCACTGTTAAGATGGTGCTTCTTCTCCTCTGTGCAATGCTGTGGGAACTAACAAGCCACATGTGCTTTGCAAACACCTATGTAAGCAACGCTGATTGTTTCAAAGATTTTCTTATTTTAACTGATCAAGAGACTGTTCATGGAAGGCATGTCCTACATCAAGCTGGTTATAAGGAGGTGAATAAAGTACTACCAAGCCAAACAGCATGTTTTTATTTTTTTTTTTTTTCATTTCAGGTGTTAAAGCAGTAAGCTAGAGGCAGCCCTTAGAGACCAGTTGTACCCTGGAGACAGTTTATCTTTCCTAAAATCTCAGCACAGGAGATAGGTAACACAGAGATGCTGCTGGCAGCACACAGAGCATATCTCTGTCAAGCTACCACCCTTAATTAGAACTTGGCTCTAGTCAAGCTCTTGGATCAAGAACAGCA
Organism: Odontophorus gujanensis; assembly: GCA_013399175.1. Classification (NCBI taxonomy): domain Eukaryota; kingdom Metazoa; phylum Chordata; class Aves; order Galliformes; family Odontophoridae; genus Odontophorus; species Odontophorus gujanensis. The sequence goes on from VXAB01002902.1 coordinate 751,670, forward strand.
AAACTCTGTTGAGCTCTGAATCCAGACACAATGTTTAGACACAATCCAATTCCCAACCCAGCCTCGCATTGTGCTCACTTGGAAGGAGATGGGGCTCATCTCTAATTCAAGCCAACCTGATCAGAGGATAACCAAAGTTGCCATCTGCAGCCTGATCTGAAGCCCGATGGAAAGTTTGCTGCTCTTTCTTGTTCTTCCAGGAGGGAGTTGTAATAGCAAATTCTGCAGCTAGAACAGAAAAGTGAAGAGCACACCACAAGTCCTGACACAGTTTGAAAGTCAGCAAACTGAACCATAGAATTTGAAATCCATAAGCCAGCTTCTTTAATAAACTGAATTTCCATAGAAACACTTCCTGTGGCAAGTCCACCATCCACAAGCATTCCTAGCATGTATGAATTACTCCACTTTTTAACTGCTTTTAAAACTAGTACATTTTGATTCTTCTACATTCCTGGGCTTAGGACATTCATGGCACAACTAATTTTGTGGATAAGTTAGGGAAGTAGACAAAATATGATAGCTCTAGAATTTTCTTCCTATAATCTCCAAGCATCTGTGAAAATGTTTCTTCTCATGATACCCTTTTCATCCTGTTTGCTTTTCCTTACAAGTCTCTAAATCAAAAATACTTCGTTCAGTCTTGCATTCACCCAACAAACTTCTAAATTATTACTACTTCAATTACAATTCTTTCCAAGAACCTTAATTTCATCTATTTAATGGTGGGCTCCAAGATAGCCATTTTTGACTCTTGCTTCTGGCAGTGTCAACCTAAATATTCAGAGTCTATTCATTCACAATTTCTGTGGGTCTGGAACATGGGCCAGAGGAAATAGCAAAGTACCTTTACCTAGACAAAATTTCCATTTGTATAGAAGCCCAGACAAAAAGGAATGCCATATTTGCACACATTTCAGGACACATATTGGAATATGCCTACATCCACAAGAATTCCCGACTGTACACATAAATCAGATACTTATACATCCACACAATCAGCAAGGCTTCTGTAAGCCTAATTGGTAGATACACAGAGGGTATTTGTTTATGTAAGTTAAGAAAATGCAAGGTAAAAAACAAAAATTATAGGGCCTGTCTCAGAAAACACAGCTTGTACCGATTATTCTATACAATTCCTTTGTATAGAGTAAGACATTCTCTGTTTTCATCTTGAAGAACCTGTCTCCTGATAGGAAGCATTTGTTTTCTCTTGGTCTGGAATAATGGAGTCATACTGTGAGAAATCCTGAAAAACGTAAGGATGCACACTTAATTATTTTACAAACATTAATTAAAAGAGTTATCAAGGTCACACAAAAATAAAAAAGAAGGTAGCCTGTGGCAAAGCAGAGGAGGTATTGCTAAATTAATTTGTATGATACAAAACCATAAGCAAAGAAAAATCAAGGGAAACCAGTGACAACAGTTTTTAAACACTAAGTGATGCACCTTAGTATTGAAAAGGCGATAATCCAATGAAGTTATGGAATAAAGAACATTTCTCTGATTCTGTTATACCATAGTTTGATTTCAGTAATTTCCAGCACATGCAAATAGCTCCCATAAGATATTTGTTTGTTTTCCTGACTTCTCAACCACAAAAGACTGTAAGTTCAATCTTTTTAACCAAAAGATACAATTTTCTTCTGCTTTCGATTACAAAAGGTCATCTGGGTAGTTAAGATCAGAACAGACCATAAGCAAATCCTAAAGTCAATCTCGAAAGCAGGGTGGTAAATTGTCAACTTGGAAATCTGATAGAACAACTGAAGGCTACAACCTCTGAATACTTTTAGCATTTGTAGAAATTCTTTTGAAAGCAGACTTGAAAAAACAAAAAACACTCAATACTAAGTGTTACCATATGAATAAGAAAACATGATAGATGCCTTATGTTTATGAATTAAGAGGTTTGTATTTCCTCTAATTTATTTTGGATGGCTTAATGGGGGACAAGTACTTACTAATCTTTTATACTACTTGAGAATTACTGAATATGACTTTCCTACAGCACAGTTTATGTCATTAATTGGCTCCATAATTATAAAAATCAGTAATAGGTTAAGCTATAAAAATTACCGTTAAACCTCTCTTTGTTAAGCATTATTTTCTTAGTTCTTCAAAATCTATACCATCTATACTGCATACTTTTTTTTTTTCCCCCCATATATGGAATTGAATTATTTCTACATCTTTCCTTAAGGATTTTACTGTCATTTTGGTCTTTACAGGGACATACAGCTCTTACATGCTGATGGCATATTTGCTGTCGGTCACTCATGGACCAAGATGCTTCTGAGCCACTGGAAGCAATTTCAACATTTTCTGTATCAGTTTTCTTTTTCTCCAGATAGAAATTAGAAGATTAGTAAGGCTAGTCCACTTCAGTTATGGGCATGTATTTATTTTAGCACTAATACGTCACTGCTTTTTTCTCATTGTTTCTACTATAAGATACAAAAGAGTTTCACTGCTCTTCTGATGTTCAGCTAAAATATAATTGTAGACAGTTTATTCATTTTTGTGCACTGATGGAGAGCTTTTCTTTTTGTCTTCTCTTCATGAATTTAAAGTCAATAAGGCTATAAACAGCAAGATCAGAAACAGACAAGATTAATCCCAAATCAATCCTGAGCTTCACTTCTAATTTGCATTGTAATCCACCCTTCAACAATACTTGTCATCTGTTTGTGTTATATTTACCTTATAATTTATCCTAAAAGTATCCTACTGAACAGGTTTTAAATATTTTTTACTGGTTCTTTCATGACTGACAGATTTCTGAACTCCAGGTTGATGTGCAACTGTAGCCAAAGGATGTACAGTACATAGATTAATTTTCTGAGTGATGAATCTGGTCTGATCTACGTTTATAGCCAGTTCAATAGTAAAGACATTTTCTATGTTTCTTTTTTTTTTTTTCCTTAACTGTCCATTATCTTTATTTATTTTTTAATCCATCCATTCTACTGAGGTATGGAGATGCATGGATTATATTTCTTTTTCCATATTACACATAGGTATTTTGTTTGATATTTTCCAGCTGTATCTGTCTGTCTCATTCAACCTAATCGTAACTACCAGCACTCTTCTATTTTTCTATTCCAGTTGCTTCAGGCTCCTGGTAAAGAGGTTTACTTAAAATCATTACATCTTTTAATTTTGGGGGTTGAAGACAAAGAAGATTTTTTTTTTTTAAATAGCATCTCTAAATTGAATTTTATGTCAGTTATGTCACCACTGTAGAAAAGTGACTCAATTTCACTCGTTTTCTTATTTATATATCTGAAAAGCCTTTTGTTACTTGTTTTAATACGTAAATTCTATCTGAGTTAGATTTTGGCAACTCTTATTTTTCCATTTTGTGATAACACAAACAAAGGTTTTCAGAATAAGTCTCTCATATCCCTACAACCACATGTGGATCACCACATTGATGTATTTGCAAATTTTCTGGGTCCATTCAGTATTACCGTATCAAATGTTAAATATTCAAAGTTAGATCTTTTTAAACCTGCTAAAGATGGCATCTCTGAAAAAGAATGATCTATAGTTTATTATTTTTTTTTTCTGTTTAAATTAAGGAAAAGTCAATGAATCACTGAATCCAAAGCTTTTTTCCACATATGACACTTTTAGTGCACTCATCACTGTTTGGTAAAGACCAATGAATTTTATAGACAGGTCAGCTTTCTCTAGACACCAGTGAAATAGAAACAATCATTATTTTTAAATTCAAGATACTATTCATTTCTAGGAGTAATTTGTATCCTCAGCTTAATAGAAGAGAAGCAATGTTCTTAGAGTGTATTTCCACCAGAAAGTAAGGCAGTGTGAGTAGCTAAACAAGTTTTCTTCAGGAGGGAAAATCATGAAAGTTATAGACAGGTTCTTCTATGGAGTATCACTCCTTTTTATGGAGAGAGATAGCAGAGATTTAGCCTGTGATAAACACCTAAGGACTAAGTGACAGTTGCATAATATCAGTATATTTTGCATACAACACATTCCTCAAACTAAAAGGTTACTCATATAATCTTCCTATACAACCTAGATTTTTGTAATTTAAATGAGCGTATAGTTATGATGAACTCCATATAAACACAGTGAAACATATAATTCCCAATCCCCTGTGAGCCACCACTTCAAATGGGCAAAAGCTAAAGAGGTAGGAAAGCAAGAGAGGGCAGAGGGTAGTTATAAAAGGCACATGCAGCAAGCAGCATCAGAGTGGCAAAATCCAGTTCAGCACAGCATTCTGATGCCCTAAACTACACACATGAACATGCAAGACACTGTCAGCATTGTAGTAAGCAGAGTAGACACAGGGTGTGTGTGCTTCTGCAGTGGAAAATTTATTTGTTCTGTAGCTGGTAAGTTGCTTTTTTTTTTTTTTTTAAATGTGTTTTTGACAAGATTCTACAAAAACATTAGTGAAAGCAGTACGTAGTACATCTGTTCTAACAGTTTACCTCCTCCACTGTGAAGTTTGTTTTTGTGGGGGAAAGTTAAGTAAATCAAAGAAAGCCATTTTCTTTTGCACCTGAGCTAAAGACACCCTAATAAATTCCAGGAATAAATACCACTGTTCAAACCATCTGACAGAAAGCTCTGTTCCTGTTGCCCATTGCTTTCATTGTGTAGCTGGTATTTCTGTTTTACGTAGCTGTCATGGTCGGGCACGGTCCTGTAGAGGGAGGCAGCTCCTCAGGTATCTGGAAACAGTTTCCTGAAGGGTTTGGAACAGGAGCTAATACTTAAATTCAATTTTTTACTCAGGTTTTTTTCAGCTGCCAAACAGGATGTGTGTTTTGATTTTTGCATTCTAGGTCTTGTATTATTTGATATGCTGTTGTGATTTGACTTGTCTCCCTTTTCAGGATACAGTAAGAGGCAGAACAGCCATTCATTAAAAAAAAAAAAAAAAAGAAAGAAAGAAAGAAAGTGTGGAATTTTTTTCTATCTTAAAAATCTGCATACTATTCAGATTCAGTGTTTAATGTCATAAAGTAAATGTGTGGAGTATTATATTAACTACGTCAACAGATGATAACATGATGGGACAAGTGGAATACTGTTTTCCTTGTCCAGGAGGCAATATTACTTCCTTGACTCTAAGAACTAGTATATGAAAACGCTATGTGTATGTTGGGGGAAGTAGAGTAGATTCACTATCAGAACACTATGTAACACCAGAGTACATGGAAAATTCACACTGTCGTGCCCAGTAGTCACTGGCAGTGTAAAGATGAACAAGAAGTCATACATTAGAAAGTATACAGACTGATTGGCTACCAGACCCACACTAGCAAACTAAGCTAGCTTCATTAGGTGACCCTTGCTACGTTCAAGAATTCCTGTATGGGACAACAGAGATCTACAATCGTCCTCAAAACTACATATGTACAAATACACAATTTCCATGTATGCTTCAGTTCATAAAGAACATTTTATGCAAGGAAGCAAATATATCACTAAACATATGAAAAACATTTACACAATTGACTACCACACATAAGCTACCCTGCCACATCAGTATATGAACCATATTCAATGTTTAGTAAACAAACAAAAAAAAAAGCAGATTTAGTTATAGGTGACAAAGTAGTATTTGTACCTGGGAACTTCAGGACATCTGAGACTGAACAAGAGCTTAAGTCAAATTTACTGTATCTTGTTCATATATCAGGAGTGTTTCTGACATCTGAGTTGAGGATAACTGAAGCTAATAACAAACAGACAAATAAATACATAATAATAATTAAACAAAAAAATAAACACCAAAAAAAAACAACCAAGACAAACAAGCACTAAGATTTCACAATAAACATTGTATTAGAAACCAAAGAGGAATGGTTAATCAGAGTTCACCTTCAGAATGAAAACTAAAGGGTTGGTAACTGAAGAGTAAGTACACAAAGACTCCCTTCTGTTCGTCAACCCTTTCCTAAACTCCCAAGGTAAATTTTCCAAGGTCCTGGAAACAAAGAAGCACAATGCTGACTTCAAGAGCAAAAGAAACTACATTTCCTCACACACATATATCATATGTACGTATTTTATGCCTTTCTTTTTCTCCACCACCTTTGCTTTCCTGTTACTTAATTAACAGCATATCTCTGATGTCAAAACAAAAATAAAACATTTCTGCTTATGGGGAATACAAGCTCTAATTGAGATGAAATTTTGGATATAAGACAAGCTTCGCATTTTCATCAGGAAAATAGTCCAGTTTATAAAATATTCCCAGATGTGCTTTTGACTCTCTAAATCTCTCTCTCTTGAAAAACTACAGCTTAAATTAAAAACTGAATGAAGGAAGTTTCCTTCTTGGAATTTTAGACAGTATTTACCACTGGCCTGATTCCATCAACTTCGGCGAAACTTAGGTTGAGATGGAACACACCATCTTGAAAACATTAAACTCGTCGGAAATAAATTCAGACATTGCAATTATATATATATATTAATTTACAATAAAGAGAAATGACCTTAATTTTGGACACTTTGAATCCACCTCAGGAAACCTTAGAGATAAGAAATCTGAAACAATAAAAAAGTCAACATTTATTTATGGTCAGATTCCAAAACCTGACATTGGATCTACTTCCTCTCTCTGAGTTCAGTAGGACCTTTTTTTTTTTTTTTTNGGTCTTTTTTTTTTTTTTTTTCTTTTTTTGAGTGAAATGTTTCTTAGCATGAATATATCAAAAGCTATTTTATATTATTTTACCCATTTGAAAAAAATAATCTGTGTTAATGTAGTTAGTTATTTGTATAACTGGTTTGAAGCACAAGGAAAAAGCAAAACCCATCTCCTCAAACTAAATCATGGAAAAGGATGTCCAAGCTTTCCCTCAGATGCAAGAATAGCCCCCCTTTTTTTTTATTTTTTTTTATTATTTTTTTTTTCCAGAAGTGTTAATGTATCAGATATGAAAGCATCCAGGGTTCCCTGCAAAGATTCCTTCTATGTTATTATCAAAATATCACTGTGGATATTCCTGGGAAAATGTCCTCTAAAGGAAAAAAAACTCACAGTAAGTATATTCTGTGTCCTAAAGAAGGAATAATTGAAACGAATTATTTGCCAGAAGTAAACAGATTTTTAAGGCACAGCATCCTGAAAACAGGGGCAACATTTATTCATTCATTCATTCAGGTGTGAAGTACAAATCTTGTTCCTCCTTTGTTATGCTAAGACTACCACCTTAACTATAACAAGGTCCTAAGCTCAGGGCAAGTACAAAAAAGCCACCATACTATTTGCTTCCTCTTCCTCTCCCTATACATACACTGAGTGAAGTTCAAAAATTATGCTAAAACACAAAAAGTAATATCTGCATTCCTGGTGACATTTTTGTATTGAAGTATCAAGTAGCAAGTACACTGTGATTTATTAATATGTTCTCCCCTTGACTCGCCCTTCAGATGGAAAAGTCAAAAACTCCACGAGGACACGATAGCATCATCAGCAAACACAGTCTGAGCTTTCTGCATATGCTTCAGGACACCCAGTCAATCCAGCAATGCAATTGTCTGAGAATCCCCAGGGCAACCTAACAATTTGACTTGTACCCTATACTCTTCTTGAAAAAATAACTCATGCAAAGCTCTGTTTTTCATCAAAGTTAATGGGAAATATTCCAAATCTTCAAAGAGATTTTGGTTTTGATGGGGTTGATGAGAACATCTTGTTGGATTTATGCTCATTTTATCTTACTGGAGAAGAAAATATTCTCCTTGATACATCTTATAAATCCTTTTGAGAACAAAGCAGAGAACAAGAGTTTAACAACTATGCATTTGACATTAAGTTCAGTGTCCTAGCCAGTCTTTGTAAATTCTTGCTCCTTCACCTAGTATTTTATAATTGGAAGCGGAAACCTGTTTTTCCCCATTGCTGTACAGTGTGATATGGCAATTACATAACATTAAGAACAGATGAACTAAAGGGACCTTTTGGTCCCAACTCATACATATAGACTTTATCTAAGCTAGAAAACGAGAGAGAAAAAAAAGCTTGTCAAATCATCTGGTGTTGTTACTGCTCCTCTTTGCCAAAGTGAAACAAATTTGCTTCAGTCTTGTCTATGCTAATTGTCCATCTTGCCTTTCATGCAAATTACGGGAGATAGATTCCCAGTATGATGATAATTTTGTCCTTCCATGGGATTCTTAAGCATCTGTAAATCACATATACCATCTTCAAACAATGATAAAGAGCTCAGAGAAATTAAAATGCAAATCTTCTGGGCATTTTCAATATTGAACATCTAGCTTTGTGTAATTGCTAAACTGGGGTATTCTAGAAATTAATGAAGGGAATATAATTTTCAGTTAGAAATGATTTAATGTTTAGCATTTGAGATTGCCTGAGGATACAGTTTAGTTTGAGGTCAAGTTTGTAGGTACCGTATTTGAATGCTATTATCATATTTTAGGTCACCATTTCTGTGACGATTCTGATGAGATCAGACCACATAGACAGAATTTGATGATCTTGAATGGCATAAACTAGTTGTAAACACAGCTTCCTTTATAAGATTTTGAGTACACTCATATGAGTTTTAAGAACCTCAAGCTTAAATTAAAAAATATTATAAACAGATTCAATGCTTAGCTTCACTGTATTAAAAAAAGAAAAAAAAAGGTTTTGATTTCAGATTCTGGTTTTGATCCATCAACTAACTGATGTTAATCAAACCTGGTAAAATAGATGTTTTTCCAAGAAAGTTTTTCTGCCCTCTGTCTGTTAAAAAAACAAAACAAAACAAAACAAAAACCCACATGATGGAAGATTGCAGGGAAAAAAGTATTTACTGATCCAAACTGACTTTTGACAGCAATATTTTATGCTAGCTATAAAGAACAAAATACCAACTCTGTGCTGAATAACCTACTGTTCAAGACTGTTCTGAATCAAACTGAGAAAATAAACCAGTAGGGAATTTTCTAACAATTGCTCTTCTACAAATTCAAAGATTAATGTCAGGCCTCAAAATTATTTTTTTTGCTCATTCCTCTTTGAATTAATACCACTACAGAACATCTTCTACAGCTACTTCTATAATCTTCACATAATTGAACTTCTCAAAGGAGAAGTGAAAACACTGCTCACAAACTAGAGACCTTTATAAGATTTCATTTAGAGATACCTACCCTCTCACTCTCCGCCCCTCAGGGCATTGCGGATATCTCTTGCAATAAGAGGCCCTTAACACTGGGACAACAGTAGCCCCAACGAATCTGTGTAAAAAGTTGTTTTTTCCATCTAGTTCCTAAGTGCCTACCTCCTCAAATCACTCTTACTCTTCATGCTCATCATCTGACTAACATCTGTTTGTGCGGAATGCTGAAGAAGCACGAAGGACAAAATCAACCCAGTTACTCTACTGCAAGACATTATAACGCTAGCCACTATTCTTAGCTGCAACAAGTCAGACCTTGACCTACATAATATGTACTGCAATGTAGAAGGAACCGTCCTGTAAGCTGCTCAGAAGCAAACATTCATTGCCTCGGTAGTCATGCTTAGCTGCCTTTTGTTTGGAGTTGTAAGTGGCTGGACAAACAGAGGCACACTATAATTTTTGAATATAACCACTTTGTATTTAAGAATATTTTCAAATTTAGCACCTTAAATTTCAGATAAATTCTACAATGATAGCTACATCAGCTGTTATTTTATTCACTGAATTTGAATATGAAATCTTGTAACACTACAGGGCAATTTTAGTTGGACATTGATTAGAGTTGATTTTACACTCAGTCATTGTACACTCAATCAACATTTTACTGAAATTTATCTCTTCTTGGTCTGTTGCCTGTTTCCTAGAAGCATCAGTATCTTGCTGCTGATCTCAGTTATGACCAGTTTTGCCATAATGTGAGCTTAGAAAAATCATTAAATCTTTAGGGATTATCAAGGAATCTGGAGTGTATAGATCCACTTTGTGCACCTCAAGGGATGAAGACAGACACATGGGAAAAAAACAGTCAAACTACTGGTTTTATTTTCTCATTCTATGGAAGAGAGATGAAATAACAATGAGATCACAAATTTGGTTACTGTTCCTTTCCAGAACTGTGATAATTTCCAGGCAAAACCAAAGATCTACAACTTCAGAAACAGAATACAGCCTAAAAAACAAACAAACAAAAACCCAAGTATTTACCCCTAGATAATGCAGATTAAATTTTAATAAAAGTTTTGTTCATCACTGAATCTTAGTGGCCAAAGCTCATTCTTTTAGAGAATCCTGATTGTTCAGATATGGATTAAAGTCAGATTCAAAAAAACTGTGTCTAATTGGTTAAAAAAAAATACAATTATTGTGTCTTGGAAATAATTTTTCAGGTCTTCTAGATCTGAACAAAAGAACAATATTCACTGGCAAATTTGCTTGTCTTCTGTTTCAGGTATAAGAACTAGCTAACACAGCATGGAAAACAATTGCCAGATAAATTACAGACTAGTGATTGTAATTACTGTCTGTGTAGGGGTCAGTCAAAACACGTAACTCAAATCAATTTACAGACTCCCTTGATCCATATTGCACATGAAAAATTGTAAGCTTTAAGACATTTTAACTATTGAGAATAGATTTAGAGGTAAAAAAAATAAAAATAAAAATGGAATTTTACAATGGCAAAATAAGTTTAATGTATCACATGAATATCTATCATTTGGCTGATTGCAGAGGAAATCAGCCCAGGTAGAATAAATGATTTCATGGTTCACTTATGACTCCAGAAGATGGTCCACATGTATTTTCCTTTCGGTTAGAAGGAAAATTAGTGCAAGTTACTTTCTGATGTGAAATTTGGTCATTTCTAATGGTTCTTACAACCTAACTGCAGACTAACCTACCTCAGATTATATACAGAATTTAACTTACCTACAAAAGGAGAAATGTCTAAACAAAACTTATTTTTTTCCTAGAATTTTTTAAATTGTTTGGGAAGTTACCAATTAAAATAAGAATTATGTTTACCTGAAATAAATCCAGGACAATTTCGTTCAGAAGAACAATTATGTTGGCACACATGCCATCTCATTATCCCTTTCAGATATTCTTTCTTGATGCATAATTCTATCAGAGCAGTGGGCACTTTGGGCAATTGACACTGCTTGAGAATGCCAAGATGATGCACAAATTTCAGTAGAATTTTCTGGATGACTAGTAGGGAGAATGTAATATATCCTGATTATGCAGTGGGACATCTCTAACCTCTTCTATAAAACTTCTTAATCATCTTGCCTCAAGTGAAGTATTTTTCAACAGTCACATGCATGGTAGATGATAATAAGTTGCCTTTCCATTGGTTAGATCCACCAGATTTGACTGTGGAGATACCACAACGTATCAGCTTTATCAAGTCAGGCCAAGACATAAAAATTAAGCCCAACATTAAATCTCTCAAGGTGACCACCAGTGGATGTTTAAGGGGAATACATAAGAATCAAAGCAAAAGTATGGTGACTCTACCTTATAGCAAACAGCAGCTTAGGCACTCCTCCCAGGGAACCTGTGAATCACTGTTTAATAGTTCATGACTCCTTTATAAATGGACCTAACTCATTTTTAATCTTTTTGATACTTTTGGTCTCTAAAATACCTTGTGAACTTAATTTGCAAACTTATTTCTGCTTACTGACAACAAAACTTGGATGCCAGTGCTACCATAAATTCACATCTAGCAGATGTCTACATTCAAGACAATATCCACACAAGAAAAACTAAGACAACATGCCATGAACATTCATCCTTGAAAAAAATAAATGTAAGTACTCAGGAAAGTGGCAAATGTGCTTCATTTTATCTGTGGCTTGACCATACTCCAAATAGGAATACACTTGTGGGAGTACTAAAAAATAACTAGAAGTCATATAGTTTATCTCATGTCACTCTGAACATGGGTGTTCTATCCAGTTCAACTGGTGCCTGAAATATTCTTCATTTCATCAGTTCAAATTTCATCATAGATGAAGACTTCATTACTTCTGCTGCTTTTCCCTATTCCTCTGTGATTCATTATGGGCATTTACTTCCATAGTTTTGGGCAAAGGTTGTAACTAATTACAATTAATACAGAAACAAATCCATTTCCTGATGGCAAGGAGAATATATTTATGCATATGAATGCACTGGGGCAAATGAGACTAAGTTTGTTCAGTAAAAGCCTGTAACAGATTTAGTAGAGTGTAGGTGACACCAAGAGTATACTATATCATTTTGTACCTTCTTGATCATTTTACTGGCTCAAGCAAGATGACTCTGCAGCTTCAAATTCAGTTTTAAATACTGGGAGAACTCAAACACATGCCTCAGTGCTAATCCAGATTACACAGGGTAGCATGTGTTTAAGTGTTTTGTTGTATAAAAAATGACTATTTTCCTTACTGTACTTTCTTCCTGTTCTTTCAGAGACTAGTTATCAGTGGTTGCCTGCTTTCTACATACCTCAAAAATATGAATAGTTTGTGTAAATATTTCTAAATATCCAGAAATAAGTTTTCCCACTGACTGCTCCTCCTCACTTTTGACTCAGCAACTATATACTTAAAAGATGCAAAAGCTATTTCGCTCACTTCCTTTGGACAGCTTCACTGACAACTTTTTATGTTACAGAAACCTCATTGTGGTAGGTACAGAATAATCTGGGGATGAAACAGAACTGGTTACCAGCTTTTGCCATTTATTGCATCTGTCTTGTTTGTTAATATGACAGATACATGTAATGATATTTATATCATTCAAAATGCATGATTTATCATATCATATTATTCTTACATAGATTTTAATTAGTTCTGGCTCTAGAAATGGCATGAACTGAGAGAAAATCCTGTTTTGAGAATGCCTGTTGATTCAGTTAGACTTTTTGGGTTCTCAGCTTGCAAAAGCTAAATTGGATGAGAGAAAGTAAGGTTTGTGCTTGCATTTAAATAAACTCTGAAGAATAGAGCCTGGAAGCAGAGAATTCCTTCTCCACCACCAATGTAATTGTTAATTCCTGTGGGAAAAAAAAATAAAAAACAAAAAAAAACAGATTTTTGAATACATAGCATCAATTTTTCATCAAATAACAGTTACATACATTTAATTCTCTTGAAGAAAGATACTCAAAACATCGCCTGTGAAATGATGGGAGAACCAGTGTTTGAGGCTCAAGGTTTCTTTGTTCTACTCTTTTCTCTCCCAAAAAATCCTGTACTTTGAAATCTAGCTAGCGGTTTGGGATGAAGTAGGTTTTAACATGTTGAGATTTTAAGATTAAGGTTGCTATCCCGTGTGCAAAGAACTGAGCAGAAGACAGAACGGCTGCATAATATCAGGACACCCTTTCTATTTTCCACTGCAATATAATGAAACTGTTGTTTCGCTCTCACTGGCCTTTTCCTCTCAAAACCTTTGAGTGTTCTCAAGAAGCAAGTGAGGTTAAGTGTTGAGTGAAGTTGACTTTCTCTATATCTGATCTCTATTTCTTGATCTTGTTTTACTGGCTGTAAAACACTGATTGTCTAACAGAAAAAAAAAATCTCTTTCCCATTCTCATATTTGAGTAGAGGTTTCCCAGTATACCACTGAATTTTTTTTATTTTTTTTTATTTTTGCTTGCATCTAGGCTTTCTCTTTTTCCATAAAATAGTTAACATTTAAATTTATTCAAGACTGCTTTCTTCATTACTGCATCTTTCTTGTCTACTTTGTCTATCAGGAAGCAAAAGTGGATCTGTCAGATACTTTTTGTCAAGTCAAAGATGGGGTGATATTTCTCTCACTTTCCCCCTCACGGTCTCTCGTATTTATTGTATATTGGGAAAATACAGCAGTCAGATCCCGTCATTAAATAGCATACAAAGATTCATCTCCCAGAAAAAGACTGCAGATATGGACACTAGTATCTGTGATTACTCTGGATCAAGAGCAATTTAATACTATTGACAACTAGAAACAAATACATAAACAAAAACAAACAAACAGAAAACCCCCAAGTAACCAAGTACAGAACATTCAAATTTTTAAGGGGAAGCAGCTTCTGAATCCAGCACAATGGTTATGCAAGGAATTTGAATATCCATGTTAACATGTATGCTCTTTGGCTGTATTGCTGCCCGTGAATATGACAACTGTCAGCCTGGAAAGTCATTCACTCACTACTGTCACAAATCTGCCTAAAACACAAAGCCACCATATGTTTATGCTAAGAGATGAGTTACTCTCTTGGCTCAAGTGCATAAAGATGAAATATAGAGCATTCATCAAAATACTATAACATAATGCTTGGCTCTCTCCCTTCTTCCTCTATTAAATTAACTTTTTCAAGATTAATATTTTCATCCATTTTGCAGCATGTCATAAAATATAGAGTAGTACTTACTTTCAGGGAAACAAAGATCATGGGTCATGGCACACAGCAATTACTTAAAAGACAACAAGCAAAACCAGATAGTGCACGATTCAGAATGTTGTATAACAGCTGGAATTCACTTCTGCAATTATGGTGCTGAGTTCTCTTTTACATGGAGCTGAGATTCCCTATTGCTTTTTTACTTAAATAAACATGATCCATTTCAACTCAGCAACTAGCAGCCTCACAAAAGGAAACAAAAATAATGCAGTGGGAGAAAAATCTCATCTGACTGTTTTTATTATTTATGGAAAATGATTTTCTGTTACTTTTTTTGCTTTAATGATTACAAGTCCACATATATGTTCAAGACAGGCTTGCGTGGCTTTGTTGTAGCTACTTGTTTCCATCAATCTGCAGGAACTAACACAGTAATATGCTGTCCAAAATGATTTATGATCTCACTCTGTGTATGCAAATGCCTAACTTTGAGATGTGAACCAAACTACTGTGGTAACATGTCAACTTGCAAAGTATTTAAACAGCTGAATACACCTGTTTCCACTTTATGAATGCTTTCAAGTTTTGGCTACTTTGATTCAAAGCAATATGTTCAGCTTAGAGCATTACTATTCAATATGAAAATTAAAATTGCCTTCTCCTGGGTATAACAATTTGATGAGGTCTAACAGCACACATCCATTAAAATGGTGAGGCCCAACTGTCTAACTGGGTGGTTCTCAGAGCAAATGAAAGCTGTGCAGTTCGTACTGCTTTCAGGAGCCCCCTCCTGAAAATAAGCACCTGACTAAGATGTACCTGCAGGCCTGATCATGCAGGCACCTGGCAGGTAGCTTGAAATCTTACAGTCTTAAAGCGGGAGTGAAGGTTAATTCACAAGTCCACATTCTCATTAGCTGTATTGAATTAGTTTGATAATAAGGGCATAATGTCCAGCACACTTATTTATGATCACTATGCATGAGAGGATGAAGGAAGGTAAAGTTGATGGGAGTCTACACAAATTCACTGCCATGGGCTTAGCCATTAGAATACCTCTTCCCTTGGTATAAATACTGCGGCCTCCAAGAGCACCCATCTTAGTGGTTTGGGTAATCACTGACATGACAGCCACCAGCATAGTGGTCACCTGTTTTGGGCACAATCTGCACGCAAAGCAGAGTTTGAACAAATGCCTACTGCCTTAGCAAACACAGGAAGCCACCCATATAAGTCCTAAAGCTTGAAAGATGAGCATGAAAATGTCCACAGCTCTAAAGACTTGGAAATGGAAACTCAAGGTAAATTGGATTGCACAGGTAAACACGTGATCAGATGTAATGGCATAAGTAAGGGGGATTTAGCACTGGCTGTGACTCGCCACTCATGCTGCTGCTACATAAAGTCCTAAGAGGGCCTGTGCACCACCTCACTTTGCATCTAGGCAGAGATAGATTTTCCAGAACTGGTTACTTACTCCTGCTACAACCTGAAAAAATAAGCAGAGCACTACAGATGCGAAGAACACGAGGAAGTGAAACGCCTTCTAATTACTAAAATCATAGCAATTGCTATGTTACCTATCGACATGGGTAACAACTTTCCTCTGTCTGAAATCAATTAATACTTGAGAACTACTATTTCTGGAGTGCAAAAGAAAAAACAAGGCTTTTTCAAATAGTACATTTTAGCTTCTGTGCACAGGAACATGGCCCAAATACATATCCAAAATACTCAGAGACTAGAAGACAAGAAAAAAACCATCAGCATTTTCAGGGGCAGCAAATAATCCAATGTTTAAATTTAATTCGTGATTTGGAAAAGCTTCATGATGGTGGCACTTGGATAATTCATGGAAGCTACATCAGATAAAGTCCCTTCACAGAACCATCTGAAATTTGTAATTCTAAATTCTATGACTCGCATAAACCTTTTTTAATTAGAAAATACCTTCCACAAGACAGGTTACAGACAGCAAGAGCTATTAAGAAATTGGAGAGAAATGCAAGACGAACAGATGTGAGGAAAAATAATAATATACAGCATAGCACAGAAGAAGGATAAGGATTCCATTTTGATTCAATTATCATTTATTAATTTGAAGTTTTCCTGGATTTCTACATTGTTACTTGTTTAGTAACAATTTGGTTATTTGGAGGTTGAAACTGACGCAGTGCCTAAACTTTTGAATCACTCTCCTTTTCATTACAGTTTAAAATTATAATTACTTTTCTTCTGGGCTGAGTATTACCCAAAAAGTTAATGAATATTTAATTACTAAATCTCATTGTCCTCTCCCTTACAGGAATTTGGAGACATCACCCGCTTATCTTTCAGCTGTTGCTTGCATTCAAACTCAGTTGGCCACTGGACATTTCAAGCCTCCTGTAGTCAGCCCAAGCAATTTATAACATCGAGCACAACAGCTACAACACAGGTCAAAGTATCAGATACAGAGCAGAACAGACAAGGCAGGAAATGTAGCTCTCAATAACCAGTCTCCTCAGTCTGGCTAGCAAGCCTACCTCAGCAGCTGAGCCCAGACTTTATATAAGAAAGGGGGAGTGACAAATCCAAACATCTGACTCAACTAGATTTAGCAAGCCAAATGTGTATCTCCCTTCCAAATTTATTTCTTGATGACTGCCTCCAGGGGTTGAATGTTTCCAAGAGAAACATTCAAACTAAGACAAAGGATTTCCACATAAACATAGTCATAGCAAACATGCACTTATTTTCCATAATAATTTGGAATTTCATCTGGTGGCCTATTTGGAGCCCCATGATTCTGAATGACCTCATTCCTTTCTCACTCACTCTAGAGTAAAATTCTCCCTTGTTACAGACAGTCTCCAACTCCCACTGATTTTTAAAGAGCCTACAGAATTGAAAATGATCCCTCTACAATCCCACCCATTCTAGACATAGCATTTCATACAGCAATTTCTGCTTCCAATCCATAAACGTATGATTGAATTAGAAGTTGTTCTCCTTCCCCAGCTCTCCCCCGCAGCACCCAGACTTGGTCTAGATATTCCAAACAGTATATAATTCACCACTTTCTTTGCCCATTCATTACAAGGATGAGCTTCTTAGTGCTATAAGGAGACCACTCCTTTTAAGCATGACTTTTGTTTCCAGCCCTACTTCAGGCAACCTAGATAAGTAGAGGTAAAGCTATGCTGTAATAATATAGCTGTAGTTCAGAACTGAGTTTTCTAGCTGTTACACGAATACATGCAGACTGTGTGTTTACTGGTTCTGCACATGAAGAAAATCTTCACCTTATTTCTACTGTAGTAAGGCGAGTTTAACAGAACTAGAATATTATGACAGCTGCACTGATATTAACACCTTCGAATTTATTATGTTGGCCCATGAAGTCAGAGGTGGATGTCAATGGTATGGCAGTAGAGGTTGAACTTTCCCACCAATGTTCCAATTCATTTTGTCACCAGCTTGAAGACCGTGGAGCATTTTGCCGATCTTGGCTGGACTGTCCTAGCTCATCTACTGCATAGACTAGATTTGGTTCCTTGTGACTTCTTTCTGTTTGAGCCAATGGAAGACTGACTGCATAGGCAACATTTTTCTAGAAATGACACCATCGTAGCAGTTGTGAAACCATGTCACCTCTGCTGGTGTAGGTGTTTTGTGAGAGTGGTACAAAGGCTCCTGCTCATCACAGGTCAAAATGCACAGCTACATAGTGTTAGCTAAATAGTGTTTTGTAGTTGTAGAATTTGCTCTATCAAATAGTGTTATTGTGCTCTTTGTATCCTTTGCAGTTTACATGGAAATAAATAGAAGACATTACCCTTGGGGCAACCTATATGTTTTATCAGAACTTAGTCAAAGCTGAAAGAGATGAAAAAGGGAAAAAAAAAAGGTATTGTTTGATGAAGAATTAGGCTGGTAAACACACCTACAACCAGTCCAAGTCCTCTGTTAAGACAGATTTTTCTAAGCAAGAAAAGTTATTTTTTCTAAAGGTGGAATTCAAATTGCTTTAGATTTTAAACACAGGCAGAATCCTTTAAATTGTTGAGTAGGATGATTTTTTTCATTGTACTACAAATATCTGTGTATCCTTCCTTTTTCCTTCACAGTGAGTCCTGAGGAGCCATGATTAGTGGAAGGAATAGCGTACTTCAATTTAAAATGAGTTGCTTCTGTGTATATTGTTCTCCTCAAGTACATAGCACATTTCTTGCTGGATCCAACACCACCAGCTTCGTCATGTACCTAATTTTCCTTCACATTGTCCAGAATACAGAACACAAAAGGGAGTCTGGAACCTCAGATAAGAACCATTAAGCAGTGTTTTAACAAACTTATGGGGTATGTGGAAGCATGTTATTGCAGAAGTCCTCACAAAGAACACAGGAATGATCTCTCACATGATGAATGCACTTCAGTGCCTTTGCTCTAAATCAAACCCTAACAGTTCTTTTTCATAAATTACTATACTACAGACAGCAGACAGAACTGCAGAACTGTACATTAAATTACTTAAAAATTATCACTTATGCTTTTAAGATTATCTCCATTTTATCAACACCTGTATGCATGGGTTCATATTTTAGGCCAAAATCATACATTCACACACAACATACACATTCACTTTGCTTTTCCTCTCAGAATTCAAAAAGTTGGTTGCCTGTTCTTGAAAATTCTCTCAGAGTAAAAGAACTGACAGCATGAGTTCCACTTGAGTTCCCTCTCCATATTCCTGGGGAAAAGAATGGGTTTTCAGATACTTGTCAAAACTGATCAGAGCAAATAAGAAGCATTTTAATAATGAGTATGGTAGGAACACCCTTTTGTATAGGAGTCAATGTTGCATTCAGAGAAATCTATCCACCCACCTTCAATCAGCACTTCATTTATTCTGTTGTATCCTTCAATATGGAGAGCTGACTGAACACAAGTGAATTACTCACCAGTCACTTGCAATTCATTTCATAATTTCACAGATATTGAGATTAATTCAACACCCCAAATGTAAATAACAATATAGTATCACATTGAAAACCGTTAATCTTCAAAAGCAAAACATATCCGGATTATATTTTAAATAATAACCGATTTCTTTAGCATTTTATGAGGACTTTCCCATCTGCATTATGTAGTTCTTCTAAAATGTGAAGAGTGCACAACTTAGTGACACCTAATTAGTTCTCAATATATGCAGGATGAAAATACAGTATTAAACTCAAGCAGCTGTCAAACTATCCTACCTGGCAGCCTGCAGCACTTCTTGCATGTGACGTATCTAGACTAACTATTCTAAGAACAAAGAATTAAACAATGAAGTAAAGATACATTTAAATAAAATAAGAGATTGCATGCAAGTTCATTGAGTTTCCTCTTCAGTTTGTTTTTTTTTTTTTTTTTGCTGTTGTTTTTAAGAGCAGTTGATATATCAACACATGATGTTTGGAATAAAGGATTCCATGTCCATTTAAGACCTAATCAAATGTCAGTTAACTGCTTGGCAGTGGTCAAATACATTTCCACTTGTTTCTAATAAGGCACAAGCACAGTTATTATCACTCAATATTCTTAGATGTTAGTTAGAGGAATTCCAGCATCTTATTCATGAATCACTACCTGCAATGCCTTAAGAGAGAGAAATCACTCTTTGAGTAGGGCTAGCAGGCATTTTAGCACCGCAGAAGACTGATTCTTGTTCTAATGCCAAGATATTGGTCTGCTGTATGGCACTAGCTCCCTTGGGGGCAGAAGGGAGTGATAACAGGAACACTACCAGGGCTGATAATGGCAGTATTACTTGCAGATTCAGAAACTAATTTTCAATTGCAGAGGAAGATTACTAAGAATAGTAGAAAGCTGAAATAAAATGAATTTCTTGGTGTGTGTGAGTTAAGCAAAGAGCTGTAAAGATGATTAAGGGGCTGAAGTGTGTGACTTATGAGGAGATGCTGAGACATCTGGGAAGACTCAGAGGGATCTTATCTATGTGTGTAAATATCTGACAGGAGCTCGCAGATAAAATGAACCCAGGCTTTTTTTTTTGCAGTGAGGTCCAGTTAAATTTATACAATTGATGCAAATTGAAACACAAAAGGGTGATCAAACAATCAAAAGTCACTCAGAGTGGTTCTGGAGCATCCATCCTTGAAGATGCTCAAAATCAGACTGAGTACAGTCCTGCACAGTCTTGCCCAAATGAACTTTGAGCAAAACAATGAATTCAACAATCTCCAGAGTTTCTTTACGGTCCACTAATTTGAAATTATGTGAAAAACCATAGACACAAGTACATTTGAGACCTTCTCCCACTGCTAATCCTGCTGTATCTTTCTCACATATAAATCAAAGCTTCATGCACAAAAGAACCAGTTCGATATCTTTCAGTGCTGCAGTCACAAATGGAAAACAAATAACTAATACAAAACCAAACACATTTAGGTGATATATTGATGACACTTCAGTATTTAAGCACAAATATACAAAGGGGTAGAAAAGCTCTGCTCAAACAGTGATTCAGGCCATGATTCAGCAGATCCCACACAAAAGGCAGGAAGCCTTTCTTGTACGTTAAAGATGATACCCAATTTGATGTCCTGAATTCTCACACAGTCCAGTTGAAAAACCAAGACTCACTTAGAATGAACAACAGTACAGAGATAAATGCTTTAAGATTTCAAAAGTAGTAGATTTGAATGTCTGCATGCTTTTTCCTCTCCTTTTCTTCCTTTTTTCTTTTTTCCATCCTCTTTTCAAGCCAATTTTTATTTATTCTTGTTCAAAAAATAATAAATAAATAAATGAATAAGGATTATCTGGATGAAAAATAAAGAAAGGAGTAAAGAGCAACAGAAGTTAAACACATCAGACAATCTAAACAGGACAAATTTTGAAATTCAATTTGATCTCAAAAAATTACTGTTCCCATTCTGGAAGTAAACACACTGCATCATGAAATTCTGTCCAGCCCAGGAACATCCCCGCCCTGCTAGGGACTGCCAGCCTTTCTCATTATGAATCAGAATTCTGCCTACATATATGACTTAGGTAAGACTGATGATTTTGTAGTAATGCACCTGTACTAAACACCAGCAATCAGCTGATGGTGGCAACATGAGGCCTACAGAAGCGACCAAGACACTGCTGACTTACTTCATACAGCAAGCAGAGCCAAGGAAAGAAGTTGGGTGGCCAAAAGGCAGCTCTTCAGAAATGCAAAGGTGCAGCTAGGCCATGTTTCTGCTCAGGGACGTTCTGCCTCCATCTAATCCTTGCATTTTTGCCTTACCTTTGGCAGAAAGGGTTTAATCACTTTGCTGCCAGGCACACACAGCAGTGACTACTTGTATCATGTTCCTATCATATCAAGTGCAGGACTTAGAATTCCCTTTAAAATTACAGGTGCTTGGCTTTATGGCTCTCAAAATAAGCTACCACAGCAAAATACATTGAATCCTCTTTGCTCAGGTTACATTCGAGAACTAAACATCTCCCAGTTATTCTATTGTCCCTTTCCAATTATGTATTTGTTGAGAGAAGAGGAACAGAATTTAAAAACAACAATAACAAAAAACAATAAAAATGCATGCTCTGGATGTTGTAGACATCCTTTAGAGACAACAGGAATTATCCACATCCAGTTTTCCATCATGATGAAGTGACCAAAGAAGTTTCTAAGTAATGTCAAAATTAGGAAAATTTCTTTTAAAGATGTTTTAAATAACTAAATCTGGCAGACTGCAAAATTGTTTCTTCAGCATTTGAGCAAAATCCTGTGTTAAATGCGCCCACTGCCTCACGTCTATTTCATACATCCTGAGCAATATCATGGAAGGTAACCCTTTTTATAACTTGTGAAGGGTTTTTTCTTATTAAAATTACTTTTATTTTAATAAAAGAAGCTTTACTACCTGGACATGAACCAAACTGTATTATGTTCAAAGTCTGTGGATAAAAAATAATAATAATAATCATGAACACACACAGTAAGAAGTTTAGCTTTAAATTTGTGCATTAAGGAAATGTGGAAAAGAGTTCTGATAATAAGCATAAGAACAACAGCTTTCTAAGGTCTAAGCCAACATGTTGAGCCTTTCTTATTAGGAACATCCTTTCCTGTACTCCATAAGGGATATGATCATGATGACTATGTAGTGTGATTTTTTCATGAATCCAGACTTCCTCACAGTAGAGAATCCTTTTTAGCTATCTCTGTAGCACGAAAGCTCATCCACACATTGCCCATCGTTACTAGAAGTGTCAACCACTTCAGGTCCCTGAAATTTCCTTTCTGCTTTGCACAGCTGAACTATGTACATATTTGTTTTGTCCTGTTGCCAAAACTGACATAAGTAAAATTTTAAATCCTAATCTAGCAGCAGTACATAAGTACATGACAAGTCTCATTGATTCACTGCTAGTCCAAGTGCTTAAAATTAAGCATTTACTAAAGCATACACTGCCCTTATTGGACTTCAAAACCGACTTCAGCTTTGTACAACCATAAACCTCTGTGCTCAGGATTTTCTATCACATTCTCTGCATTCAGAGGTGCTAAGGCACTAAACAGCATTAGACTCATGAACTTACGTAGGCCTTAGTTTATAGAGTTGTGAGCATTAAGAGGCACATACCGACAAATCCTGATGTTTTAAATACTTCATCCCATTAAAAGATATAGATCCCACCCTTCAACACTGTTCTTTGCTGGGCTTGGAGATGCACCTGTAAACAGAAATCTAGTTTTGATACAGCAGCCCAAGTAGTAATTATGGTCAAATAATGTGCATCTACTCATTTTTCTATAGTAGGAATAGAGTCAATTTTCACTTGGAAATAGGATACGCAGAAAAACCCTGTTACCAAAGAAATATGTGTCCATAAGTGTGAACATATTTACATCACCCAGGTTTTTGACGCACTAAGTAAAAATAGCTGCAGTAATGCACAAGATATTTTGACTCCAATGTGAAACTCTGTCCTTGTCAGGTACTGTCAGAGGCATATTTATGGCCTTACTGCAAGGAAATACAACATCTGTATGGTGTACACTATGCATCCACTCTTGGCTAGAAATTTCAGCAATGCCCAATGGAGGCGTCAATTAGCTCTTACCTAAAGGGACACCCCTGCTGAAAATTCATGTACTAGAAGCACCCTTTGACAGAGATGTCCTTATTCTCTGACCTACTCATTCCTACTTGCACACACACTCTCTTTTCTACTATGGTTTCTTGCTGCTTACATCTTGCTCCCTTGTTCTTGACAAATATGGGAAGGAATCTCCTTCCTAGAGCAAGGCAGGCCACCAGAAGAAGCAGGTGGCAGTTGTGAGCATAGGATGAGAGAAACCCAAGAGAAAGCTGTTTTGGAAGTAACGAATACAAGCGCTAATTTATATTTTAATGATTAAAGAGAGATTAAAGCCAACAGCGACATGATTTTAACTCTGCAGCTGGTGGATTTCTTTGTCTTCTGGTCAATGAAGCCGAATTAGAGGACTGAGGGAACTTTAAAAGTGTTAAAAGATATTATAATAATAATAATAAGATGAGTTCTATAATTATAGAGAGATTATTGCATATAATATATAAGTGGCTTGCACTTAAAGAGCCTCATCAAATCAATTTCTACTGCAACTCATTGATGCCACAGATGAGGACTTCAGGTGTGAGGATAAGCTATGGGAATGGATGCACACTTAAGAAACAAAGTCCTCGTTTTCATGCTAATGATCTTGTGCAGTTTAGAAGAAGGGGAGAGAAACTGTCTTTTTAAAGCATTGTGATAACAACCCTGTGTGTGTGTGTGGGGAGGAGGGGGGAGTAGGAGGAAACTCCTCTGGTGCAGTGATGAACTGTTCCAAATGCACACTTAATATAGTTGTTCAGGAGACAGCAGCTGTAATCCTCCTGCAATCCCAGCATATTTTATTATGATTGCACAAAATAAAAAGTCAACGTTTGTATGGTATAACTAGAATGACAGAGTCAGTGGGGATTGGAAGATTTTGATGTTACTGTCTTTTCATCCTTCTCCTTTTAGACTGTGAGAACAAAGTATATTCTCATGCTACTGTTCACAAAGACTTGTCTTTTCCCATGGGTAATCATTAGTTGAACTCACTGTAATACTATGTGGTGATGTTTAAACTTTATGTAAGAATACAAAAGAAGTTTTCTCCTCAACAGCCTTCATGTTCAGCTTTGGATACTCTCTACCACTGAAACACATCTTGGCTTGACTCATCCTCCTCCACACTGCCTTGGTGAAACCACTCTGTCTGGCAAAGACAAAGGCAGGTAGAGTCTTCATTCCTCGTTGGAAATGACTGGATAGACTAATAGTCAGTGTATAAAAGATCAGATAGTCACAAAACAAATTCTGTATGCTGAACAAGGGGAAGAACAGAGGATTAAACATCTTGACTTCCCTCCCCACTTTTCAGAGCATTATGCTACACTTTGAGCAAATACTTCAGCTTTCCTTCTGAAAGGATAAGGCTATTCCTCAGGGCATTCCTCTTTGTTTTTGCTGCTGTGTGCTGCAGACACACAAGTACTGGAGGTAAACACAAAACAGTAGTGTTGAACCACCCTGTCACAAAAACCTCAGTCATTTTGAGCCTGGATCCAAAGAATGACACTTCTGTTTAAGATCTAGATTCAACCTGTAAGAAGACTTTTTCTGACTTCTTCTAGTCTAATATATTGTTATCTCAATTTCAAGATCTCATGAAATGCAGAGAGAGAAGCAAGTACCAGAAACAACCCAAAGTAATCACACTAAATAGTTCTCTTGCTTTGCCAGTTCTTGAGGATATAATTTACTTTCTTCACAACTCCGGAACAGGAGTTCAGAAAAATCAAGATTTCATTCTTCAGAGAAAATGCAGCATTTATTGTCCCACATAAGCTGAATTCTTCTTTTACATTTTTTAGTTATAGTAGGAGTGAGGTGAGTCTTTAATTATGATCGTGCTACAACTAATTATGCTTCATATCATGTTTGGAACTGTGCAACTTTTATGTGCTCAGAAACCACCTATTTCTGAAACCAAAGATCTCAACCTCATTCAGCAATTAAGCTAGACAATGTGTACCACCACTGCACCAGGTCAAATATCACTCAAGTTAGTGAGACTCTACATTATTTATTTATTTTTACAGGAATGCAAATAAAGTATTGGGATAAATTCTATTACTAGCTTTAGTCAAAAGATGGGTTTAATAAGCAACTTTTGTTTTGTAAATTGAGCAGGACACATTTCTGTCCATCATAGCACACTAGTTTACCTTTATATTTTATATACCAGAGGTTTAGTTCACACCACAAAAACTCCCAGTTGGCATTTTAGATTTTTTTTCTTCAGCCTCTTACTGAGTAACATTGATTGTTCTCATGAGAAAAATTACACAACCTCAGCTTCAGTAAAGGGATAAATTCTCAGCTGCAATAAACTGATACTATACCAAGGTCATTACAACTGCAAAGATTTACAGCATTGTAATCATTCAGATACAGGACTCAATCCCATCCATCAGTGTATCGTATCTTGCATCATCACTTAGCACTCACTTCTGAAGACAAAATACAAAGATGAATTAAGCCCTTTGGGTTTAATAGCTACTAGAAGTTGCTTTACTTAATGATGTAATTAATCTTTTCTATTGTTTGTCCCACACTGTCCCTCCTGCCCCCACTCTGAAAAAAAGGGGTTGTTAAAGCATCAATTTCTGTTGCTAATTTTCTTCCTCTTTCTGTCTTGTCCTTTGTGCATGTTTTCTAGTTTACACTTGATGTTTATTCCTCCCAATTTATTTCATGCTCTTGTTAACATGCTGTCTAAAGTCAAGCTTCAAATGGCAGTAGCCATACTGAAACAGTCAGTTTAGTGGGCTGAAAGATGAATTTCGGCTTTTTGACAACAACCAGTAACCATATGGTGCCTAGCAAAACATAACCAACTCCTGTAGAGTGGTTCTTAAAGATCACAACAATAGGCTGAACACTGAAACACAATCACATTCATTCAAATACTTTCTGACCTTACTTTTACTAAAAGATTGTACAAAATCACTAGTCATAACAAGCATTTCTACTATTTCACTTAATATGGGGTGAATTGCAATCCATACCACAGTACTAGTCTCAAGGAGTTCTCTTTCCACTGCTCTGTACAACAATAACTCAAACAACAGCAACGTAAGAAAAGAACAGAATCAATAAGCTCAGGGTGGGTCTATTTTTGGCACCTTCTGGTATTTACATTGATTTTGAAACATTACCTTTTCCTTCTATTTTTTACTACTCAAAGAGATCCCAGATTCCACTTGCAAGGAAGAAAAAAAGCAAAAAACGACCCAAAACATCTGCAAAATAACAATCAAACCAATTTCCATCATCTAACGATTCCAAGGGTCATATTCTTCAATATATTACCAGGTTTATCAGATTTATGCTGATGTTCACAGATAGACCTCTATCTCTATATCAAAATTTATACACTTCCTTATACCAGAGCCCATCCATTAAACCCACAGTGATGCTGATAACATACACAGAATTAAGCCGATGCTTAAGTATTTGCAGCAGCTGGGCCTTGGAGCCAATTTCTCTCCCGAGGTATTTAAGCATCTCTCTTCCTTAATCATTTTTGGCAGCATACAAATACATGCAGATTTGCATATATTTACCAAAAACATACAGCAGCCTGCAGCTACTGTAACTTTACTTGCAGAAAAGGTATACAATTTTTCAGAATTGCTAAGCATCTCAGCTACCAGATGCCTTCGTGTATTTAACAAAAGCTATGCTTGAATGAAGTATATATAGAGATCTGCAGCAGCTCATTTGACACATACTGATGTATTGCCAATCAAAGCTATCTGTAATACCAGCTTAATCAGTTAGTCCCCAGCCTTGAAGAATAATTCATTAAGGAGAGGCACAAAAGAGAAGGCAGCTCAATAGTGTTTCTATGATACATAAATAAAGCTGCCCTGTCATGGTAAATTCCATGTAACAGGGAAAATGGAATAAAACCTGACATCGATCTAGAAGCTTGGTACCTCAGGGCACAGAAAGGGGAAAAGTCATTTAATCACTGATGCTGACTGTCTCCATGATCTGGCAAGAAGCTTGTGCCAGTAGCTATGACCCATCAAGTGACCTTAAGTCAAAGTGGATGAGCTCTACACCTGAGGGAGCATGGCTGAGCAGTAATAAAACTGGTTTGATGGAAAATGGGAAAGGAAACCCAACGAGATTTAGCCTGCATTCAAATGCAGAGACATTAATTCTCTACCCGTTCTATTCAACCCTGTGGTTATAAACATTTCTGAGGGGGAGAAAAACCAAGAACTTAATTGAGATTCTGTTTGCAATAATAAACTTCTGAGGCAAGTTCTTCATGGACCACCTATGTTGAAAGTTCACTTTATGCTGAAAGTACATTCATTAGCATATTTACCAAATAGTCTATTTTGACTTTTCAAATGCTATTTATTTCCTGGAAAACTTCCAAAATTGGCAGAGAGGTTTTGAAATATTACGGATACTGATTGATTTCTCTCCTATTCCAAAGCCTTCCTGACTAGCTTCTAAGAACGTAGTTTCTACAGTTAAAGACAGTAGATAATTAAAACTAATTTTTGATATTCTTGGTTAATGACACTTAGCTACTTAAAGTTTTTTATTCATTTGATTTTAAAGTTACATATTTCTACCCATTGTCATATTGTTAATGTATTTGGTTTCCCTCACCTCAGGTATTTTATAAAACATATAACAATAGTATTAAATTACAGCCACTATGACATGATAGTAACAAGGAAACTAGAAATTCAAGAAAAATAGAATCAGTGAAGAAATCTGCCATTCACTGGGCAGAAATATCAGTCCTGAAGCAACTATACTAAGCATTTATCTCCCCCCTACATTAAAAACAAACAAATAAACAAACAAACAAACCACCATGCTGTCCAACCAGAACAGCGGAGAGCCTCCTCTACAGGACTGGTCAAACATACAATGACTGATACAATCTCTACATGTCTAAAATAAACACAAAAGAAGAATGACATCTACACTCTGCAGAAAGACTCTTTACAAAATATGACATTCAGAACTGACAACTTCAGGTCCAGAACAATAAGGGAAAACAAGACCAAAATTAGAGTCAAAAACAAAAGCCTTGTAATGTGAAAGCTTAAGTTCATGCAGCATGTGTTGGTATCAATGCACAGAAAGAAAAAAAAATAAAACATGACTCTGGGGTTCAATCTCATACATAGGTATATAACAAGACCAATGATATAAATTTTAGATTGGCAAATCTAACCTCTACATAAAATGCAAATGTTATTTTTGTGAGGAAGAAAAACTGTTTCCCATTATTTGTTAAACTTTTACCCTCAATCAAAAGAATAAATTGACGCATACTTGAGTTGATCTTCCCAGAAAAGTGGAAGATGGGAAGGCAAGCACAACTATCTCCTATAATGTCAGAACATAAGTTGCACCAGTGTGGATTCTTGGTGTCTCAAGTCCAACTTTAAACTATCAAATAGTTTAATTCTCCTCCAATTCTGAATCAAATTCAAGTAAAAATAAATAAATAAATCACATACTAACTTCCATGCAAGAAAGAAGATAATTTTCTCATCACTGTGAGCAACAAAAAGCCTTAATTAGTGTAAGATTACTGTACCCCATTTGAGTGAAGATCAGACTAGAAGCTACACAACAAATCAACAAAGTCAAGGTACTCAGTACAACAGTGGGAACTTCGAGCTCTGAGCCTTAGAAAATTACTTCATAGCAGAATATTCCTGCAGTATAAAAGCTTTAAAAGTACTGGTTACTTCTTCAGACAAAAAAGAGAAGGTTCTTTCCTCCAGTCCAACCGCTCTAGATTCCTCGGTAAAATAAACCTCTTGCTTCAAATATAAAACTGGGATTTACACCTGAATTGCTAACAGTACGAAAAAGTCATAGGATGCAGTCCACCAGGGTACAGTCTAGAAGACAGATACTAACTTAGTGTTTAAAATGGAATTCCAAATGTTTTCTGTCACTAGCGCATACATGACTAGATACCGAGCAATATAGAAGACCAGATATTGGAAAGCTCTTTTTTTTTTTTTTGCTTGTTTTTTTTTTTTTTAATAATCACAGAAAATAGTCTTTTATATACTTTTATTTTTGCTTGTAACAGATCTGATCAATTAAATTTAATCTTGTAAACAGCTAACTTAACATGCTGCACCTATCTGCAGTAATATTTTAGGTGACTTAGGAGCACACTTTCAAACCACGTCTGCTAGTCAACTGCATTCTCTGAATTTTGATTCACACTGCAGTGCCCAAAAATAGGAAGGTATAATTCAATACCTTATCTAATGCAGTCTAATTTCAATGAGCAATCAGGTCAGGGTGTAGCTAGTATGAAGTAGCTTCCTGAAATTGGTAGAGAACAGACTTCAAGTTGACAGCATCAAGTGTTTTGCTCTTCAGTAGATGCAGTTCAGTAGGAGCAGCACTTACTAATGTACTTATACATGAACTGATGTATTTTCTTTCCAGAAATGCCCAACAGAAGTCAACATGTAAGCAGTCTATGGTGCATTATACAAGTACTTCATAAAGGCAAAAGCTCCAGTCACTCCTGTGACCTCTCATCCATTTTCTACAGAATATTATACAGAACCAAACCATTAAACTGCTTGAAAATGAAAGCACACACTTTGAAGACTACAGGAGTCTGGGCATAAGGTTTGTTTTGCATCGTGAGTAAGCATGGTTAAGGAAAAAGTTTACCATACATTTAGAAGACAAGTTTGTGACAAACGAGAAAATAAAGAACATCAAACAATGTAACTGATTGTGAGCTTTAGCTGTGACACTTAGAACACCCTCTCCAAATTTCATCTTGACTCAAGGAGAGGGAAGGAAAGAGAAAAGCTTTTTTTTTCCCCACTATTATTTTTTGATTATGCTTTGGTCATTGGACAGAAGTTGCCAATAGCTGCTCTGTCAGAGGATGCATAAAAACAAACATATTTCTCAATCACCATTTTCTAAATTTCTCATTACCCAGTTTGAAACTTATAGCAGTTTAGTTTTCTTTTCAAATATATCTTCAAGTTGGCTTTTCACTTCAAAAGAAGCACAATAGAATGCCAGATCTTTCTGAAAAGTCATTTCACCGGATTATTTTCATTATACATCATGTTGGATTGCTTAAATGTCTAGTCTGATATCAATCTCACCAGAGCCCTGCATGGTACCGATTTGCTCCCTGACATTACCTATATCCCCAAGGCTTCTAGCAACAACAACAAAAAAAACATGCTGCTGTGTATATGGGAGAAAGTGACAGCCTAAGGATTAACCTGCTTGTTGATATTCATGTTCTAGCACATCCTCTGACAAACAGAATACTCCAGGGGTCAGGCTTCATCCTAATCAGAAAAGAGAGAATACAGATTGTTTTGATCAGAACTACATGTGTCTGGAAGGCTAATCCAAAATTAATTAGATATGGGCTGCACAATATTCATTTGGATTTGTAAACACGATGACAGGGATATGAGGATTTTGCTGATAGAGAACAGATAAGGTAACTAATTTGTAGGTTGATGATGCTTTAATAATGTCACAGATGTACTCCTTTGTCTTAATAACTGCTAAAAATAAGGGATTTTTTTTTCTGTAAATTAGTGTGTAGATAGCAATTCAGTCAAAAATGAAGACATTTCAGCAGTAGTAACATAACGAAATTCTTTCAGCAACAACGCTCAAATGTTTCCACTCTGTCGCAGTAGTCAGCTTAGAGCAGTCCAGCCTTCTTGAAGACAGAAACCTTTCGCAAAAGGAGATAGATATTGAACTATTTTGAAGTTATTACTTACTGCCTTTTAAAAACCACAAGGTTGACTTTCACATGCTGAAAGTTGACATAGAACTACTGATTTCAGCAATTACAAAATAGTTCAATTCTTAAGTGGCGTCCCCCCACACCATAATCAATCTTCATGTACCAAAAAAAGAAAAAAAATGCAATACAGTGTTTAATGATTTAAAAAAATTAAAAATACACTAAGTTACAAGAGCACCAAGGTTGCTGACAATACTATCCAGCGAAACAGACATTGCCTGCCTAATTTCAAAGAGACAGGGAGGGGTGGTGGGGAAAGAGGTCCTCTGCAGGACTCACCTGAGGAGATGAGATACACTGCAGACAGGTTCACAGTCTACCTAACACAAAGCGCTGATCAATTTGGAAGGAAGGAATGGGAATGAGAATGCATGAAAATGGGAACTGGGAGCACTTACAAATTCATTAACTAAACTGTCTTTCTACAGACCAAGGTCATCCTTATTCAGCTCCTAGATTATACATCCTCCCCATTGCTATCAATGTGAGCTGAGCAGGATAACAATCTTCCCTCGTGTTATGAGAATGTCACAAGCAGACCATTTCTCATTTTCCTTTTACAAATGGATTAGCACTGTGCCAATTCACGACCCTATTTCAATCCGTGCTGCAGGTGAAGACTTATCTTATTAAAACTAAACTGAGATCTTGTTATGTTTATACAGATATATTAATGTTCAGTTGTTCTACACATGGATTTTTTCAGTTGAAACTACAAGTATTAATATTTCAGAGGGGAACGACTGGAAGCCACTTCAGAGAACTGCATGTTTGACAAAATGTCAGACAATGGCCTTGAAAGCTAAGAGAGAAGATGATATAGATAAAAATGCTTGCTTAATGAATAAACCCTCCGGAAAGGAATTTTTGCTGTAACTGTTACAATCCTAGTGGTGCCACTGTGTCCCAGCTTGACTGCCTTCATCAGTATGAATGCAACAAACCACTATTTTAGAAGAAATCCAAGTGTCAAAGTTTCACATTAGGGAACTTGTATCAGAATAATAAGGAAGTGATAATATTAACATAGGAGGTGCTCCCTCCGCACTCCCTGCAGGGGAGAAGAACTGTAATTTGGAAACCATTTTCGGTATGTGACCACAGTTCCCCCACTGAATTTGCTTTTGGGAAAATGCATTCCTCAGCGTTGTTATACACATTGTCAAGAGGCCATTTCCTTCCTTGACTGCTTACTGGAGTTTGCTTCAGCACTATCTTTGTAACCAAACAGTTTGCAGCTGACCTCTGAAATACATGTTTTGGTTCATTGCAGGCTCCAGGCAGAAATTGTATAAGGTATGCTTAAAGCAGAACACTCTCAGAAATAAATAGAAAAAAGCTAGAACAAATATTTGCTATTTTAACATCAGCAAAGTCAAGAAAGTATGCTGCTGTGATATTTAATACTGCTCAACATAATCCAAAGGGGATTGTGCAGCATCTGAACAGACTGTTAACAATAAAAGGGATATTTGCAAAGGAGAAATAAAGACCGGAGTTGGAGGAGTGCTTACTGTGTACTTGAAAAGTGTTAGTCAAATTCTGTCAGAAAGAACAATTTTACAGTCTGTTTACACCCATTAATTTTACCCTCTGAAAGACAGTGGATATCAACTCCTAATTTACTTGCAGCTTGTCACCCATTTACATACAATGTTTTCTGCCAAAGATGTTTAGAATCACAGAATCATTAACGTTGGAAAAGATCTCCAGGATCATCTAGTCCAATCGTTCACCTCCCACCAATATTTTCCCACTAAACCATGTAGTCAGTACCCTCCGACACTACTCATAATGACTGTGCTCCAGATCCCACACAACTTCATTGCCCTTCTCTGGACAGGCTCCAGGGCCTGAATGTCTTTCTTGTAGTGAAGGACCCAAAACTGAACACAGCACTCGAGGTGAGGTCTCATCAGAGCTGAGTACAGTGGGGCCATTCCTTCCCTGCTCCTGCTGGCAACACTATTTCTGATACAAGCCAGAATGCCATTGGTCTTCTTGGCCACCTGAGCACACTGCTGGCTCACATTTAAGTAAGCATAGACCAACAACCCCCGGTCTGTTTCTTCCACACAGTCTTCCAGCCACTCTGCCCCAAGCCTCTAGCATTGCCTGGGGTTGTTGTAGCCTGGCATTTGGTCTTGTTGAACTCCATCCCATTGGCCTCCGGCCAGCTATCCAGCCTGTCCAGATCCCTCTCTAGGGCCTTCCTACCCTCAGTTTGACACTTCCTCTAACCTTGGTGTCATGTGCAAACTTACTGAGGGTACACTAAATTCCATCCTCCAGGTTATCAATGAAGATACTAAACAGAATGGGCCCCAATACTGACCACAGGAGAACACCACTCATGACTGTTTGCCAGTTCAATTTAACTCCATTCATCACTATTCTCTGGGCCTGGCCATCCAGCCTGTTCTTTATTCAGCCAAGAGTGTATCTGTCCAAGCCACGCACCACCAGTGTTGCCAGGAGAATACTGTGAGAGACACAGTCAAAGGCTTTACTGAAGTCTAGGTAGACTTCAAGTCAACAGCTTTTCTCTCATCCACTAGGTGGGTCACTTGATCGTAGCAGGATATCAGATTGGTCAAGTTGGACCTGACTTTCGTGAACCCATGCTGGCTGGGCCTGATCCCCTGGGTGTTGCACACATGCTATGTGATCTCACTCAGGACAGTCTGTTCCATAACATCCCCTGGCACCAAGGTCAGGCTGACAGGCCTGTAGTTCCTCAGATCTTCCATACAAACTTTCTTATAGCTGGAATCACATTGGCAAGCCTTCATTTCTATGAGGCCTGTCTGGTTGACAAGGAACACTGATAGATGGTAGAAAGCAGCATGGCAGTCATCTTCACCAGCTCCCTTAGCACCCTCGGGTGGATCCCATCTGGATCCATGGGCTTGCAATTATCTCTGTTTCCACCTGAATTGTGGGTGGTTTATTCTGCTCCCCTTCCCAAACTTGGTAGAGTACCCCAAGGATAGTTGGTCTGATTTTTTAAAGACAGATATGAGGCACTTTTCCTTACCTTCAGTGGTCACAGTCCCTGCTACATCCAGTAAAGGAAGGAGATTCTCCCTAGCTCTCCTCTTGCTGTTAACATATTTGTAAAAATAAAAATAAAAATAAATAAATAATGACTTTTCGTTCTCTTTTACTACAGTGACCAGGTTGAATTCAAGATTGGTATCCACCTTTCTAATTTTCTTTCTGCATATCCTAACAACTTCTTTGTGCTCTCCCTGAGCTGCCCATCTTTTCTTCTGCAGGAGATAGACTCTGTTTTTCTCCTGGAGCCTCAGAAAAAGTTCCCTGTTCACCCATGCTGGTCTTACTCCGTGCTGACACATCTTACAGCACAGGGGGATAGCCTGCTCCTGCATCTCTAAGATTTCCTTCTTGAGGAAGCATCCAGCCTTCCTAAAATCCTTTACCCTTCAGGACTGAATCCCAAAGGATCCTCTCTACTAGAGTCCTGAATAGTTCAAAGTCCTCCCTCTACAAGTCCAAGGTACGTTTACCTCCGTGTGAAACTGCAAACAGAAGATCACAAAGCAGCTCTGACAACAACAAAGGCTGCAAAGTGCAGAAGCTTTGATTTGTGCTAGTGTTATTCTATATAGCTAGTAATATATAATGTAAAATTAATCCCAGCAGATATCCCCAAACATCCATACTGTTTGGAATAAAACTTAAAATTCAGACAAGAACCTCAAAGCTCATCAGAAATATCAAAACCTTGGGGAGCAAAATATGCTCAAAATAATTAAAAATATTTTGCCTCTTTGGCCTAGAAAAACTGCCAATTTAGTGTCAAGCAAGTCAAAAGCAGGAAGAAATATGATGGGGATTCAGTGTCACATTCCTTCACTTAAACACAATAGCCCCAAATGGAGAGACAGGGTTCTGCTCTGAAACTGAACTTCTTTTGGGAAAGAAAAGACTCCTCATCACAAAGACTTTTACACCACTCTAATGTGAAAGCTATAATCTCCCTGTGAAAATGGAAACTAGTAGAGAAATAGTTCTTCAAAAGTGCAAGACTTGATCGCAGGTAGGACAAGCAGCTTAGGAAGATAAAACAGACAACAGCATTCCCTTGATACCTGGTGTAGGAGGAGACGGATCTTATGACAGACTTTTTCCTCTTGAGCAATAAGATTTAGAAACAAAATCCCAGATCCCACCACTGCAACTTTGGAATCCACGTTGGATACTGGCAAGTACTTGCTAAAAGGAGAAAAGAGGTCGGTAAAAACTACTGGTCTCCTTTGAGAAAATTGCCACTGAGCAGGCAGCTGTCAACCTCCCCATCAAGCACTGACAGGTTTACAAAGGTTATGCTTATGCACTCTAGAGCATTTGCCCAGAAAACCCACAGAGTTACTTTCTGGGCTGCTTACACTTCCCAAGCCAAATCTATCTTCTAAACTAGCACTCTGCAAATCTAATAATATATGCATAAAAATAGCCTAAACAAAAGAGATTAAAAAACAGCAACAACCCCATGGACAGCTGTGTTCTCCCAGCTGCACTGGCTTTTCCTCTGTGGCCACACCTCTCCACATGCATGCAAGTAGAGCCAACTACCTAGCTGTTACAACACAAACAACAAGAGCTAGCTCTAATCTGGACAGTTTGGGGAAAAAACACTGTATGAACTTACTGCAGTTACACAGCCAAAGTAGCTGTAAAACCCCTCACTTTTCAAAAACCTCTATTTCCATAACATCACTGCTCTAAATACACTGCAGTTAATAATCAATGAAAGCACAGGCACACTTCAGAAAGCCACTCCCAGCCACCACTCTCACCAACAGAGAAACATCATCTGTTACCTTAACTTGGGTAAGTGATAACAGCAATCATCTGTTGCCAGTGACATGGCATATTATCAGTTTAAATAGAAGAAAAAGAAGCAAAAAGCATAAACAGACTTTACTGAGAAAAGTTCACAATTTTACTTGGAAAGTTGAAAATGTAATAAGGGACAAAGTCATGTAGGACTGAATTATGGTTTATGGCAAAACACAAGGATTAGAAAGAGAAAAGAATAAGGATTAGAAAGAAGTCATCAAGTAACAGAAATGATCCTGCTGAAAACCATGGAAATCCAGCACACTCACAGCAAATCCAGAATTTAAACAAGATAAAGAAAATCTAGCCCCTAGGGAAGCCAAGTCAGTAGTCAAAGGTGAAGATTTAAAATAGGAAATCACATTACAAACAAGTGTGCTAACATAAAATTGCATCAAATACACAGTACCAGTAAGGAGAATATAGACTTCAGCGTGGTTTTCTTTCAGAAGCATAGTCATTTGCTGGGAACATATGAGAATCAACATTTCCAGCAAACCCTGTTAACATATGACTAGATCTATCCAAATAGGATGCATTACTCCCGCCTATCTTTTTCTAATGCAGCAACATTATAACAACGTAATAAAGTGCTTTATGTATGCAAGTTAACTTGGAGAGTGTTATCCAGCAAAACAGTTTATCCTCAGATTTTGATTTTTTACCTGTTATATTACTTATTTTTTCTGTATATATTGGGAAATGGAATTATACGACAATGAGTTAATTGCATTTGAAAAGTCTTGAGATCCTAGGTCAACAAACCCCATTGAAAATTCAACAGGTAAGGAAAAATCACCTTCTGCAATAAAAAGCATGAATAAAAAAGGAAAACTAACACAACACAAATGCTTAAATACCAAAGGTAGTGAAATGGAAAATCACTTCTGACTGTGTACTATGAACACCAATGAAAGTATTCCATATGAAAACAAGGAAAAAACAGACTCATTACATATGCATTATGCACAACAGAACATAGTATTAATCTTTACCATTTTTTTGGGACAGTGCAAAGTTTTGCATGCTGTTATGCTGCAGCATAACAGCTGTGAGCACACATTGGTTTTGGACTCTTTTTAAAAAGAGAAATAAGTAACACGGTACAGTAGAATTCTCAAAATTGCACGGTGTCACATTTTATAAATAACAAATGTATTTTTTTCCTTTTTAAAAAATAGAAAATCCTGATTGTCACAAGCAGTAGGTTGAAAATGGGGCTAAACAAAAGATCCTGTTAAAATTTGACATTATAAAACAATTTACTCCTGAAACACATTACAGGGTCCTCTAAAAGCAAAACAAAAATAAAAGTAAACCAATACAAACAAAATAAACCAAAGTAACTGAACAATGATAAGGAAAAATACATAGTTCAACAAGTGTGAAAAAAAAAAAGACACCAATCACTCAACTACATCCAAGAAAAATGAAACACTTCCCAGGGGAGATTGCCTTCATATTGTTTTATAGACAAATCCTAATAGCCTTATCTATTTCTCTTGAATACTTTCATAATCTCAACTGATGAATACTACAAGAAAAAAAGACATTTTACAAGTAACCTTCACTCCACCATCCTTCTATTATCAAAGTCTATGGTCATATATGTACATATAATGTGATGGAGGAAAAGATATAACAGAGCAAAAATGGATGAAATCATCATGAGCAAAATTACATAACACTTTTTTCTTGTCCTCAGAATATTTTTAAGTTTCAAATGTTATGTATCTTACACCCTTGCACTGAGAGAATTGAGATATTTTTACAATATCTAGTTGAACCAGGACAGCCAGTTATCTGGTGCTACCAAAAATCCCAAAAGAGAAACATAAAAACATCTTCAAACTTCAAATCATTTTTCTTCAATGTGATTTTTAGCAAGATTGCCTACAGCTAGGCTAAACACAGGACAAACTACAGTGAGAGAGGAAAATGTGCAAAAGATCACTTACAGTCCTTGCAGGAACAAGAATCCCATCAGTAGAGGAGGAATCAAGACCTTTGAGAGACTGCTGCTTGCATAACACAAAATTCAGGAGCACCTGGTGAGTTTGTCCACGTCAAAAAGATTCTCCTCAGAGCATTTTGGGCAATATCCTCAGAATCAACGTTCTCAGGAGTCTAGCTAACAGCTAGTGAGCTCTCCAAAGGGCACAGAATTGGTTTGAGCACTCAGACAAGATGCAGAAAACCTGAGTTCAGCTGCTCTCCTATAGCAAGGGTAGCTTATTCTCAGCTGGTATTCTGGATGGGTACTCCCAGTCACCTGGTATGTCATCAATGAACAGCTTCTCTTCAAATCAGAAATACCACTGAAAAATCATTCTTGAGGAAGGATCTCATATTTCTACATGAAATTGAAATTATTTTCTCAGAGATTACTCTTGAACTGAGCAACTTTTAAGCAATAAAAAGAACTAGATCTCTAGGACTTAGGATGGGCAGCCTAGGACTGCTGGATGGGGACACCCAAAGTATGTACAGGAAGAGGGTGGAGGGGCAGTACACAGTGCTTGACTTGAAGGCCACTATGAGAAACCTGTCCTGAAATCTCTGTCAGTCACACTGCATTGGCAAATGAAACATCTCCAGCTATAATAGTTACTATGAAATAGCTTAATTAACTCTCAGTAAAGCTAAGAATCCAGTTTTCAAATTTCAGCAGAGACAAATACTTCATTAACAGATCAGGCTGTTTCCTCTAGCCTAAGGAACAGCTGCTAAATAATCTGCTGCTTTTCTGTTTGTAATTAATCAATTTTAAGTTTTATAGACAACATAATACTGATAACCCAGAGATGTAATGCTTATTATTATTTTTTCTTAATATACTAATGTAAAGCTTCCACTGCCACATAAACCAACTTATTTCACTTCTGCTTGTAAGCTTTCACTTCTACTGCAGATATAAAAGACAGAGAGAAGAAAACTCACTTTGATTAATTTCTATCTTTACCATTAAAAATAATCTTGATAGCTACTTTCAGTCTGTACTGGCAAATGCAATGGCACTGTGCATCAGTGAAAAGTAAAGTCTGTCTTCCAAGTGCTCACTTGTACTTTCTGTCCTTCTGTCACCACGCTGGCCAATCCCCAGGCCTCAGCTGGTATAAATCATGTTGTTTAGACATCAGTCTCCTCTTTCACCAGTAATGACACCAGGAGTCATTTATTTTCTGAGGAGGAGTTTGCCATGTGGTACTTCTGTGAGAGGACTGATTGGAGGAGAGAGGTTTTGCATATAGGCTCATAGCCAAGAAAAGCAACCAAGCTGGATTGCAAAGCAAGCCTCATGAAGGGTAGGTTCTATGGCTGCCTCCTTCAGCTTGTAAAAATGATGACTGGAATTCGACTTTTAAGTAGAAACTGGTCCTGCATTTATATCCACCAAACATCTGATGGTGTCTTCAAGAGCTTTGCTCAGTGAGGATGCTCTGCTACACCGATAGGTAGGGGAGATGCACATCAAACTTGAAGGTGATGGAGATTTATGTAGGTCACTCCAAAAACAATGCCTTCTATTTATTTATATTGAAATAGAAAAAGCAGAATAATGTTATTTGTTAGAGTAACTTCTCAGCTACTAAGCAGTCTTTTTCAACGTAATCACTGCCATTAACTATGTATTTTCACCAGTGATGAACCTGCACGCTGCACTTGTAAAAACTGGCACCAGTGAGGGTTATCCACAGTCACCACTGCTGAAATGCACTACCTCAGGGTGTTCATATCCACTGTTTGTTCTCCGTAAACATTCAGCAATCATCAACGAATGTCAGTGCCATTTTTCCACACAGAGGAATTAAACTCCATACCTTTGCTTCATATAGACTTCCACTTCAGCCATTGCCTCTCCATTGCCATTTGTCACATGGCAACAAAATGTAATGGAATACTGATGGTCAGCCAATATCCACCTCTAACATTGCAGGCAAACATAATAAAAATAGGAGGCATTACTTTCAGAGCAGCCCTCGTAGCTCCACTAGAGACAACTGCTTTTTCTGCCATTTATATTTCTCAAATCGTATGTCAGTTGATCACAGGAAGAACAGCGCATTGACTTGGCTTTGAAATGAAATAGGTACAATAGCTTTAGGCTTAATTCTTTTATAAACTATGGCTGTGATTAAATTAAGAACCGGTTATGAATGAAAGAACAGTTGAGAGTACGTAAGTCAGTCTTTTCTAATTAATATTTGATTCATTTATATTTATTTTACAGTCTCTGTATGCAAACAACTTCCAAAATCACAAGGTTTCATATAAAATAGGAGAAGAGTGGAAGAAAAGCACAAGGCAGAAAACATGCCTAGCAATTTTAACCATTTTATACAGAGACTGCAATTTGATTTGTTTTCATAACTGCTGCTTTGCTGCACAGTACCTGAATTACTGGAGTGAAATAGAAACATTTTTCTGTCCTTGTCCAACAACGTTTTATTCTACTTAAAAACAACTGAAACAGTCAAATATTTATAGCAGGGTATGTTTCTATGAAAATGCTAATTTAGTTAAAATTGCATCTTCCTGTGGCAGTTATTTTTAGATGACATATTTTTTGTTTACAGATAAACAGCTGGTTTTTGATCTCTACTGAACTGTGTGGTCTACACTATATCTCATAATTAAAAATAATAAAAAAATGTTTTATTTATCTGAGTACAGTAATTCAATTTATCCAAAAGCGATTATGATTTTTTTGAAACATTTTATGAAAAATAGGAATTTTAGTTTAAATTCAGAATAAGAACCCACACAATAATAGTGCATTTCCTGTGAACTGAAAGTCTGTTTCAGCTATTGGTAAAGTCCAAACTGGATTCTCTAACAATAAGATGAAAAAGCATATAAGATTCTATTAAAACAAACAAAAAAATCTTCTAAGTTACAACAGTAGTGATGCTCTAAATATCTGGTCTCCACTTGTAGAAAAAGGAGCTATTTTGAGGCAGACTATTTATCTTCCTACCCAAGGTAAGTGCACCACAGGATCCAGAATATCTTTTCTCAGTCTTACATCTATACCCATTGACCATTCATGGTGATCTCTAGTGTGCATCAAGCATTCAGCTTTTCTTCAAGATTATTCCAGATACAACACAATATTATGAAATGAACAATTTAAGAAATCACAAAAATATTATCTTTCCTCTTTTTTATTCACATAGAAAGTGGAAGAAAATTAGTCTGATTGGCCAGAATTTCATAGACAAGGTCATAAAATGTCTGAGTCTTGCCTACCTAGATGATGTTGAGAAAACCATATTGACTTCATTAATGAGATCAAACATTCAGCAATGGATTATTCAGTGTCAGGTTAATGACCTTCACTGTGAGTGGATATATTCTGTGCATCTCAGTAGAGTTACCAAGGGCACTCAGTCTACAAAATAGACCTATTTTTTTTTTTTCTAGATGCGTAAAAAAATCCATTCACCTCCATTATGGTTCTCCCTTTTAAATATTAGTTACACAGACACAGAGCTGGAAGTGGTCTCCTGGGTCACTGCAACTAGATTCTGATTACTCTGAGCAATGTTATAGAATTCCTTTCACAAATGAGCAAGATCTTAAAACAATAAAGGTTTTTGCTTTTGACAATATTTATGCAGAATTTTAATTTAGCACTGAGGCTGGTATAAATAAAACAAAGACAGGTAAATAAAGCTGCTTCTATTTTTCCTAGTATTTTGATTCATATCTTCTTAAGCCTCTCTCAGCTACTTAAAACATATATCTTTTCTCAATTGAACATATTCTTGCTGTTATTTTCATGAATTTCAAATATTTCTCAAATCCTTCTAAGCTCAGTAACACATACTAACAAATTCCATTAACTATGCTAAAGTAGGCTTTCTCTCTATTTATTATGGAAATTGAAATGAAAAACAAAGAAACCTGACAAAGTATGTGGCTCTACGTCACATAATCATTCATGGACAATAATCATATAAAATTCAACTTTTTTTCAATCTATCTGTACTCCTCCTACATGATGGGGACGTCATAACAAAGATTACTCCAAATTGTTTATAGAATTGACATAGATTCACAGAGGGTACTCAGGGAGGTGTATTAATGTTTAAAGACCCTGTAATTCTTTACCCTAAAGCCACTGCAGGGCTACAAGCCTGATTTTAGCCTTATAGCTAGAATGAGTGCCAACTTTGAGTATTATAGCAGCAAACAAAAAAACATTAATTGTCAGTTTGTTTTCATTTCTCTCTATTGGAAAACATGGAAAAAAAAAGGCAAAATAGTCTTGGAAGACCTACTGGATTAAAGGTCAGAAAATGAGAAAGTCCGTGACATTTTAGCAGTTTTAGGCACAGCAAATTCTCATTCCTAGATTTAACGAATCTTTAAATCAACTCCTCAGTATCCCTCAGAAGAATATTACTTAAGCCAGAAATTCAAGGAAAACCTTCCACAGC
This sequence comes from Odontophorus gujanensis, assembly GCA_013399175.1. Lineage (NCBI taxonomy): Eukaryota > Metazoa > Chordata > Aves > Galliformes > Odontophoridae > Odontophorus > Odontophorus gujanensis. Next base: position 794,270 of record VXAB01002902.1, read on the forward strand.
ATTTTGGGGAACTTTCCTTTCTACTCCCAGATGATTCAGTATTTGAACTTCGGAATGAAGTACGAAGCAGTGTTTACAGAATGAGAACACATACTCTTCAGGCAGCCACGCACATGTGCATTGTATTTCACAAGGGCAGAGAAGAACGTGCATTGAGAGTGTACATGTACACACACACAAAAAGAAGAGCTAGACAAATAATTCACACCATTGCAAGAATTCAATTGATTAGTTTCTTTTCGTTATATATAAATTGTATTACTATTACCTTGACTTTTTTTTCACTTCATGGCTAATGAGTTTCAGAAAATCCTCTACTACTACCCTCAGTTAACCCAGACTTCCAGGAATTTCTACAATACACTCTCTACATCCAGCCAGACCTCCAATTCATTTAATTCAACTGGAGATAGAAGTGTAGTTTTTATATCCAGGTAGAAATAACGATTCCTTAAATTCCCAATTGTGTTCAGCCTGAGTTACTCCCAAACTCAACACTTCCTCTTACACAAAAGCAAAGAAAAAACCCTTTGCTAGTCAGTTCAACCACTTAACATCCAAAACACCATATTCACAGCTAGACGAGACTTCTAGTTCTTCTGTATTTTGTATACAAGAAACTAACCAGAAAGGAGATGGTTAGTTGCATAAGTTATTTGTTGAAAACAGAAATTTAAACAAATCATGCACATTCTAGACAGGTACTCTTAGATTAAATGCACTTTTCTGGGGAGGTTAGAAATTTGTTCTATAAAAACCTCAAAATTCTGAACATTTCCTTGATGTGGAACTTTGCGAAAACAGCTTTTATCAGATTAAAAATATCGTGCCTTCAGTAACTTCATTCCTCTTTATTTTGCTTATACCTTTTGTATAAAAATGGGATTGAATCCTTCACTTTAAAAAACACAAAGCTGACCTCAGCTGTGATCAAATGACCTAGAAAATATTTGTGTATGATTAAATATTACAATATGACTAAAGCTTATCTATTTGATAGTGTTTTGTGCAGCTTCCAAAGCTTAAAATTTCCCAGCTTCAGTAGTTAATGATAATTCTTTTGCTTTTAAATTCTCACCTGTAATGTTGTGTTGTTTCTTTTATTAAGAAAAGGAGATGGCTTTTCTTTTTAAAATGCAATTGTATCATCATTTGGTAAACAAGGTGCAAGCAATACTCCAAAATCTGAAAAGCATTTCTTTGATGCTTCAGGAGCACTTAGAAGAAACTAGACAAACAGTAAAATGAAAGATGCTATTTCTTCTTACTTCTAAATTCCAATTCCTTTTTTTATTTTAATCTTTATTATTTACATTTTAAGTAATAAACTGGTATCTCTGGAAAAGACAAAAACGGTCCCAGAATTATGAACTAATATTTAATAGTTTCTGCAGAGTCCTCCAGTCACAACTGTAACTGCCACTGCCATATCTCTGGTCCTTCAATTAAATTCCTCTGCAGAGAGCTGAATGCTGAGACTTCTGTTTCTCACCCCTCACAGTTCCCCAGGATTTGGTTTGCTAATGGAGGATATCAGAGGTGTCAGCACCTAATGTTCAACATGTTTTCTGTCCCTGCTTTTAAATGTCTTATAATGAAAGTACTAACATTATCTTTTTTATACTTCTTACTACTTTATACGGTTAAATACATGTCCTTTTAGATATGAAATCGATGCTTTAGGCAAAGTGGAATGGACCAGTTTTATTCAATGTTAGTACATAAAAGCTTTTTATGGCCTCCACCTGAAGTTTGCAAGAGATAAAAAGATTTATTTCCTTGGTATTCACATAGTGAAAGGACTTCCCCTATCTTGTTCTTGTTTAGCCTTATATCTGGGTTTATAACATCACAAAAGAACAGGAATGGAAAAATGAAACCAGGATTATAGCCAGCTCATGGGACTATGGCAATACTGTGTTGGGAAAAAAAAAATAAATTTACATTCTCCCCTTTGTCCTGGTGAATCAAAGACCCTCTGATTGCTGGTGTCATGTAATACTGATCAGAAAGGAATTAAGTGGCTAGTGAGAATGTGCTTTCTATCAAAGGGCTGGCAAATTGCAAAATGTAAAAGCCCAAAGGTCAGTGTTAATCTCCATATCAGAAACAGCAGAATGAAAAGGAGAAAAAAAAGGGTTGGGGGGAATTTATTACAGTGAGTCCAATCACTCACATTCCGATCTCTGTGAAAATAGACATTCATAATCCCCTCTCACTTTCCAGTTATACTGTTCTCCATTTATTGTTTTTTGGTGGATTTCCTTTTTTGGGGGGTGGGGGTTGTTTTTTTGGTTCTTGTTTTTATTTTGTTGTTTTGTTTCTCCAAAGACATCACTTATGTTTGTTGATTGTTTTGTTTTTATCTTGCAGTCCAGCTTGAAGATGAACTAAATTCAGTAGGATAGTTACCTGTGTAGCCGTCAGATCTCTTAAAAAGATGACTCACAAAACTCTTTTAATGCAAGAAGTCTGTCACCTTCAGAGTTCACCAGCAATTCATTCCTTTTCCTTATCCTGGAGATAAAAGACATGCTGGGCCCCAGAGGGAATATAATAATATATATAACATATAATAATAAACATAGGGAAAGTGTGGGTGAGGGTATGACTATGGGAGGACTGGATCTACAAGACTGTTAAATCCAGAGTACTGAATACAGAGTCAGAAGAGTCACTTTGTGCAGGTCACTTGTAACAACCAAAGGCATGTATCTATGTGACTAACTGCCCTTTTTCCATATATAAGTACACAGCAAATTTAATATTTGATAACCTTCATCAACCAAGTAGTTTCAGACACCATCAAGAAATTCCAGTTATTTCAAGTACTCACAATTTAGGGGAAGAAGCAGCTAAGTGTAGCTCAGATCCTGAGGAAGTTTTCTCCAGCGGAAGTAGCTGCTAAGACCAGATGAAAAATAACACTCCCTTGCTAAGTCCCTTCTCAGTTACAGACTGTTTAAAGCTCTTTAAGGAAATAGCAAAGCAATTCCTCGTATTGCAGAGCATAGAAGGATCCCCTATGACTTGAACACTTGGACATTGGTTTATGTCCCAGATAACCAGCTTACCTCAGTGGCCCTTCGTTTCCCAAAGATTAATTTTCTTATTCTTCTTTAAACTGAAGTCCACAGATCCTTTATGCTGAAATTTGCATAGCAGTGTGCAGTGTTCATGGCAAAAGAACTGGGCTTTGAATATGAGCATCTAAAATTACATATTGTCTGTCTAAATTGCTTCAGGGAAGAAAAAGATATCTTCTGCCAAAAAAAATAAAAAGAAAGAGAAAAAAATAAAAAAGAGAGAGAGAACTTATATTTGTTAAGACTGAGACTGGGTAACCAATATGCTGAATTTGGCAAATGTATGTATCAAAGCTTCTTTCAGTAGGAGGCAATGATTATGTCCTGGAATGATTACTGCCCCCATTTTTGGGTTTGGACAGTGAAGATGGAAGGGGCACCACAAACATTTCCAGTTCCTCCCACAAACCCTGCCAAAGTATCTTTAGATTCTGCATGTTGGTATGTATTTTGCACGTGTTGCTAACAATACAGGCAGCCAAGCTAGATCACATCCATACATATGGAGCTTTGTTAAATGCAGATGGTGGAGTTTAAGTTGTTCATAATTAGGAGCTATGTCACTGTAACTTGTATGCCTTTCATAACAGAATATAAAGCTCTCCATCTGCTTTGAAGCTTGCTAATGTAAATAACTTACTGGAACATCCATTTTGTTTGTTCCACTTCAGTAATAGTAAGAAATTAGCATGGATGCTTTGAAAGGATCTCTTCATAAACACACAACACATTTTCGTAATGACATGGTCATCATTAGTGAGCTACAGCTTTGCGCTTGTCTTTCACCCATCCCCATCCCAGCCTTTGTTTCAATTCAGTTGCTCAGTGAGGACAAAGTTCATCCTCAGGAGGGAAACCCCATTTATAATAGGGAGCACATAGTCATAACTGCCCACTGGGAGCAGAGCTGAAGCAATAAATGCTACAGACATTTTTCAAAACTGCAACAATCACTAAAAGAACAAGGTTCCTACTGTAAATTAGAGAAGGATCTGATATCCTCTTTAGAGGTGACATCATTACCTCTGAGAGTGTGACTGCTTGGCTGGATTGTGTCCCTGTATTGTATCTACACTCACATTTGTTCCATTAACTTCCGTGGAGGCAATTATTATACTAATTTAATTGCATATAACATCCTGTTGTATGACCAGCCACTTGTAAAATGACTAAAATGCTGACTTTTTGTACACTGTTTAGGTGTTTTTCACTTCCTCTCTCACTGACTTCCTAAAAGTTTCACACTTTTTGTCAAAGAGCTGATGTTACTGTGACAGCCACAACAAGAAATCAAAAGTTCAGGCATTTTACTATGTTATTCTTGCAAATATTGCAATTTGAAAGAGCAGGATTAGGCATGATAGAGGTGGAACAGAGGAGAGTTAGTGTGAAACACCTTAGGAATCAATATAATCTGTTTTTCACATTGGCAGGATCAGCTATTGGTGAAGACAGTCATCTTCTCTATAATTTAGCTTCAAACAGAACAAATAAAGTTTTGCAAAAATTCAATGCAGCCTTCATAATCTTCCCAAACACTTTTTTCTTTTAAATAAAGGTGGCCTTTCCAACCGTTAAAAAGTCTACATTCCAACATTCTGTTTTTTTGTTGATAAAACCTTGTGGACCAGCCCATATATTCTGCATAACCCTGCAACTAACTTCTGCCTCAGTAAAATAATCACAGTGCCAATGTTCTTCTCAAACTCTAATGCCTTTAGAGCCAGGCACTATTTTAAACACTGAATGTCAAAAACACCGTGTATTTTTGCATACATGAGGCAAAGGTATTTCAGGTAATTTCCTCATTTCCCTGTGTCATTATGAATGACCAATAGTTCCAGATATCTCATCAGAGATCAGACCATAGCCTGCTAGCAAAATCTGGTTTGGGACCAGAATCACAAAGCATCATCTGAAATTAAGGCATACTCAGTGTATGCTCAGGTATCCTTAATAAAAAAAACTGAAGACTGTCTCGATTTTGGACATCTGTAACCTATAAAATATTTTTCAACTGTAACATCACCACAGAGATGTGTAAGTGTGATGTTCGACAAGAAATAATAATCCTACAGCTTTGTGTAACTGGTCTTTCTTCCCATTCACATGTGATCATTTCCTTCCCCCACTTTGAAGTCTGTGTGTGGGAGTGTATTTCTGCATTTGAAAGGAAAATCAAATGCACGGAGTTCTATATCAGACTTCTGCGTGGAGCAATAAGTGAAGGGGGACTATGTACATTTATGAGGAGAACTAAGGGAAAAAGTCTCCTAATTCTGATTGTTGTAATATTCATCTTATACTGCATGAATATGTAATTTACAATACATCTCCATAAAGACAGCTACTCCTGTATGGTTATACATAAAACCCACAATAGAATATTGTATATATTTCTTAAAACTAAGGACTTAAGATTTCATATAATGCCAACCTATTATCCCTGATTTTGTTAGTCATTTCATAAATCTTTTGTTTCACAATGTAAGAAGAAACCTGGGACACTATCACAAATGAAGTGGTAAACTTCTCATCATATGTGAGAGCATATTTTACATTCTTTCCTCCAAAATTAGTCCTTATCAATTGATTCAAAGAAAAGAATTTTCCTTATGGAATAAAGAGAGTTAAGATCCCCTTAACCTGTTATTCTGCTTCTCTTTACAGACAGCTATTGTTTTTGGGTTTTTTTCTGTTAAAAAAATCTTCATGCTCACTATGCTCACTTAACCTCAAAATAATATGATAATTCTTCATCTGTCAAAGTAACATAAATGAACATCTCTCAAAACGGCTAAAATTCTCTGAAGTCAGTACCAGTGAAAGAAGCTGGACATGCTCTGTTAGAAAGCACATGCATGAGTAACATTAGGTCATCTCAAGCACTGGGCCATTTATATTTATGGCTACTTTCATTAGTTTTGATTGATGCAGTGTTTCCATGTACTTCTGGACTGTAACTTTTAAAGTTAATTACAGTAAACTGCTGTATGAACTTTTTATATCCAGTCACATTACCAAATGGTTGAATTGTTCTAAAAGTGAGGGAATTAAATGTTGACCTACTTGTGTGAAACTGAGTAGGCGGTAGGGAGAGACTATTCAAACAACAGTGGAGTTTTAACAGTAAGTAAATAAATAAATTCTACTTCTAATAAAATAAAATAAAAAAAAAAAAAAAGAAAACATTTATCCTCTAAACCTAAAATAAACAATGTAGGAGATGATGAAAGAATTTGCCCACTTGCACAGAAAATTTGTCAGATGTCTTCCCCTAGGTGCAGCAGATATTCTAATTAACAGTTCCCACAGAATGGAAAGAATGAGTTACATTCATTAGGAAGATAGTTAGATACTTTTTCCACACTGAAAATAAATGAGCATATAACAGCAGGGAGCAAATGGCAGTTGTTTGTTTTCAAGGTTTTCCTTTTTAAGCAAACAACTCCAGTGAAAATTAGCAATTTCATAGTCTTTTATCAGCAACACCTGATCTGGGGACAAAGCACACTCAGACCCAAACACATGACACCCCTGTTGTGAAAGCTTATAATCAGCAACAGAGATATGAAGGAATCTAAAAACTCTTCTAGGCCAACATGAATTCTTAGGTGTCAGATGCAGCTTTTATTCTATAAGTCAGCACCACTGAATATGCTAAAATTCAGATTCTAATATATGCTATCCTGAGATAGCACTGAGTGGAGGCTCAGGGAAGGAAACAGGGCCTGCTAGTGCCCTTGGGCCCCTGCTGTTTTTTTATGCATTGTATCAGGACTATGCTAGAACATATGCTCTCAACATCATCAGACATGGACAAATACAATGGTGTTTACTCTTACTTTAAGTGCATCAAACCTCTTACAGATAAGATTAAATATTTTTCCTGTCTCTACCTTTTTAAAAAAATACATACGTCCTTAAAAGAATACAGTCTGGAATTGTAATACTTATCCTGAGGCTCAGGGGAATCTTTTATATCTTAGTTTCATATTGAGTAATGCTGCTGTAGGAATTAATTTCTTGAGAATCTGATCTATCATTTTAAGAGAACTTATTAATAGCATGAGATGAATCATGAGATTCCCCATGTTTCTGAAACGATGTGTTCTAAAAGAGGTCAGATATTCAGATTTGACCAGTGACAAGCTGGGCTCCAAGGAAGATGATTCTTCTGGCATCATTAAAACTATGGACAAGGCACCGCATTGATCCAATCCTATCCCTTCTTTAGCTTTTCTGCTTATATGGTACAGTTCTGCTGATTTACTGCTCTGTGCCTTACCAACCTGACAGCCCCACATGGGGAGGTACTTGTTTCTATATGTAAAAAATCTCTTCCCTACAACTTAAATTTACAAACTGATAACTCCATTAGACATACAGCACACCTATTATGACATGAAATAAAATATGCTTCCATTGTATGGAAACTGAAAGAAAAAAAATCCTATTTCTCAAAAGGAACAGATATTGAAGCAAACTGAATTTGGACAACAATATTACTGACATAAATCCACATGTACTGCAATCCAGTATAACCAGTGGTTAAGAACCGCATACTTTTTGTCACTTATACTTACAAAACCAGAATGTCTACCTTTCAAATATTGCCTAATTCATAAAATAATCCAATCTGCTCTGATGCAGATTACTTTTTCCAAGGTAATGAAACTGAATTCTGTGAGACACCAAGTACACAGGGGATTTAATCCTTTACATAAAAGTGGTAAGGGTCAATATGAATGACCTGAAGATCTGGCAGTAAAAGAGAAGAAAAATAAATGTACCTAATAGTTAAGTTAAATATGTGATGTAGTTCAGTTGAGGTCAGATGTTCTGAACTGAGATGGGCCTCTTGCAGTGGTTCACCAGCAGGGGAGTACTTGGAAGAAGGTCCTAGGTAAGGCTGCTCACAGTCAGCAAAGGCTTTCTGGTGTCTTCAGGGCTTTGTCACTGAGTTTACAATGTCATATGCTAAATATTTAAGGATTCTTGAATGGACATTAACACATCCCCCCAGACTAAGTACATCACAACCTGGAAATTTTCTTTCTATTTCAGCTGTGATTGTTTCTGTCCCCTCAAACTCTACTAACCTTCCTTTTATTCTTCTCATTTTCAATATTTCTACTGAAAGCCAATGTATTCATACTATGTCAGGGCTGCATTTAGAATATCTTTCTTCTCTTCATTGTTCTCACTACACGGTTACCTCACTAATTTCCTTATTCTTTTATAGTTCATGTTTATTTTTATATGCAAGCTGAAAGAATTATTTTCCCAATTTAAAAGCCTTTGTGATATCTAGCTCAGCTTTATTTTCAGAAATTCTATTTTACTCATGAACCACTAACCTCTACTACATACCTGTACTTGCTGTTGCTTTTCCATCATTTGTCAGCTTTATATTTATACATTAACATTCTTCCAGGGGTGCTAAGACTCATAAGACTTTTCCTCCTTCTTTTTTTTTTTTTTCTGCAAAAAGATAAAAAGTTTTGTACAGTTTTAATATCCTAGTTGAGAAACACACTCACAAAGAAATGCCACAAAACCCCTCAACAAAATGTAACTCCAAACTTCCTCCACATAGATTAATTTACTCATAGTAAACTTAGTTAGCTTTTTACTTTCCTTTTCAAACAGGAGCCTATAACAGACTTTCCTCCTTTCATTCTTCTATTAAAATTTATCCAGGGTTACCTGAAATGATTAACCCTTATATGGAATACAAATTGTTTCTGAAGCCAAGTATAAAGTAACACAACTTCAAATTAATTTAGATATTGTTTGGTGAAGCTATTGAATCCAGGATTAACCAGGTGCTCTCAGTTTGGAAATCTTTGTACACTCCTGAAACAAACTGACACCTTTAGTAATGACAATCCCTGCTATTACCTCTTCCTCACAATAATGAGATTACACTGACTTCTTAAAATTTTAGCCAGAATTAAACAGTTTCTTAAAAGACTTCAGTTTCAACAGAGTAGAGCATTTTTGTTATCCACAGGAAAGCAACTTCAGCCCCCAATACTTTTTTTTTTTTATCTCTTAGTTCTCCTTTTTTTTTTTTCTTTTTTACAGTTTTCCTATCAGTGTAGAATGTTGCAGCTTGTCCAGCCCTTGTGATACCAAATGCATTTTTGATCATATAAATATAGAAGTACATACTGTACTAACAGATGTCCATCAGTCATGCTTGGCAGTGTTGCATTTCTGCTAGTAGGCTATATGTGGCACTAGTAATTAAAGTTTCTCCATTTTGTTGCCCATACTCTTTTATTTAGGCTGTAAACATTTCTCTGCTGTAGCTTTCTTGCTTATTTGTATTTAACCTCAGTGATTCAAAAGCTAACAATCTTTTCTATATGCAGTGTTTTTGCTTTCTAAAAAGTGTATATAACTTTGAGGCAAAAACTGTTCTCAGTTTGGTATGAAATATTTCATTTGTGTACAGTAAGTTAAATAATATCTGCTCAAATCACACTGTAGATAGGAAAAATAGTAAAATGCTACCTGAGATAGAGAAAGACACGGTTATTTTTTTTTTTGCTGGTGCTTTCAGGAAACCTTTTTTTCCAAAACTATGAGTTTATAAAACAGTATTTCCCTCATATGAAAGTTAGGTGACTTGTTATTCTTTTGCAACCTCAAAATGGAAAGGAAAGATAAAGCAAAATCCCTTTGTTTCAGTATTGTTTCTGTCTATAACTCTGACATGGATTTTTGGTAATGAAAACTGCAATCCCACAGTACTTCATATTCATTCTAATAAATCCACAAAGCAGTGTTGAGTCTACGTTGGCATAAGCAGTATAAAAAGTCTCCAGCAAAAAAATATTTCTTTCTGAAGGGTTTTGTCTTGGCTACCTACTGCTCATCAGGCATCTTTAATCATTTAACATTTTTCTTTTTGTTTCTGTGTCATCTTGACATGTATTATTACCTCAAATAAAATAATTCTGTGTTTTTCTATATTTCTCCTGGCTTTCTACATGCCAGTGCCTGTTTTCACTAGGAGCTGGATATAAGAAGGCTGACTGAAAAACCATTTATGCCTTCCAAAAGGGAACAATTTCTACAAGTACGGTGAAAGCACAATTGATTCTGACAGCATTATTTTGTCAGGACTGAGGCAAAAAACTAAACAAAGAATGAAAAATAAAAGTGGTAAATTTTTCTCAAACAGATTAAAAACAACAACAACAACAACAACAAGTAAAACAACAAGAACAAAATAACTACAAATGAATCAGCCTGAATCAATCACATAATCAAATGGAAAATTCAGTAACAAAAAAATTACAACTTTCTGCATACCAGAAGGCTGAATACATATCTGGAAGGTTCATCAAGACATTCAGTTTTAGACTATTGAACCAGGACTTGACTTTTGTTATGACTCAGCTTTTCTACTTTTAATATCATCTTAAAGAGATAACAAAAACAGAAAGAGTTGAAAGAGCATTTCAAACATCGCAATTTAAAGATAAGAAAGAAATTTTTGCAAATTTTCAACTTTCTTTATTCATATTTCACTGTTTTTTATTTCATCTGTTTGTGATTCTTTTTAGTTATTGTGTGCATGAGGGAAAAGATACAGTGAGTGCATTCACGTGCTTTTGGAAAATCTGCCCCAGTATCAACGTAACCATGGCTGTAAAAAAGGATGTGCACCTGCAGAAATAGGATATTGTGGTTAAACACAGAACGGGAAAAATGTATGGGGATGGGGAGCTTAAACTAATTGCATCTGATATAGGGAGAGGGGAAGAGAAATAGATGACAGTAAGGTAGTCGCTTGTAGCGCTGTGTCATTTAGTTGTGTTTAGCTGACATGTCAGGCAGCAAACACGTCACACTAAACTCAGTTTCACATAAGCTGTAACATAAGGCAAAGTTTTATCTTCACCTGTTTACCACCCTCTACTGTCATGCTGGCACAAATATTTTTACAGCCATGCAGCCAACTTAATCAGGGAACTGATCCAGGTTAAACTGAACCTTTTTAGTTGATAGGATGGAAAAAGAAAGGAAAAAAAAAAAGAGAGAAAGATGGCAAAAGGAAAAATGTGATCATTTCTTCTGACGACCACAATTTCAGTTTTGACCAGCTTATAGTGTTCAAGTAATTGATTCTTGAACACTGAAGGGAAAAATGACACCCAGTAATCCTAATTGCTGATATAAAAAGATGGATGATTTCTTCTGTCCCTGGAAAAGTAAAGGTGCATTGGATTCTGTAGTTATTCAATGGGCATAGGTCTATCAGTGCAGGCATGATAAAGGCAACCAAGGACACTTTCTCACATTTTCTTTCATGGGAGAACCAGCTAGTCTGTATCTTCCTTACCTTTTCCATAAGAAGAGATACAATTCCAAAAATTTCATTAAATGTCACCTCTTTTTCTCATGTTATAGCAAAAAATTGATTTCTTATTATTGGTCAAGAAAAATACACCACTGTGCATTATTACATTTTTCTCCTTTTTTCCTTCCAGCTATCTAAAATTATCCTTTTAATTTTTCCAGTATTTGAAAGAAAGTGGGTTGTTACTTGAGCCCTTCTCTTTTCACCCTTTTTAAACAGGTAAACCCAATTTTTGTCTCTTATAGCATTTGGACCTTCCCCTAGCTTTCCCAAAAAATAAAAATAAAAAATAAAAAAAGTTTCTGTCATTGTTTCAGTCCATGGATTGTTATAGACAGCTCGACTCAGATTACCTAAATAATTATTAACTCTTCCTTTTTCCTATTGGCTTTATTTCCCACTTTCTTGTTAATGTGTTAGCTACGTTAACATTCTCATCCTATCCAACTCTTTAACGAAGACTGGAGAGACTGGAGTACTTCTCATACTCATATAGCACTGTATATTTTTCTCTTCTTTGTAGTAGAATCTAATGTATATATGCATGCACACACACACAAAATGAGATTGTCTACAGTCAAAGATTGTTTTTCAAGCCCTTGCCTTGAACAGGTATTAAAATAGGTTTCAACTTCCCAAAATAAGAACACGTTACAGTGGTGCTCCAAGATTTTTAATCAAACTACTTAACTACAGTTAAAACACCAGGGCACAGTAAGAGCCAGCTGCTTCATCTGGGAAGGGAACCCTTGCAAGCTGGGGCCCATCCTAGCAACCCAGTGAGGTGAGCAGGGCAGCTTTGATGAGAGCACTCAGGGTTGCTTGGTCAGAAGTGTTCACCATGTTTGTACTAAGCCAGGAGATCAAGTCAGTAAGTCAAGTTTCTGCCACAGCATGATACATTGCTGGAGGAAGGCAAATGCCAACACCAAAGCTGGCCTTAAGCACTGGCAGCCCGGCTTCTTGGGAAGTGGAAGGGACAAGAGAGACTTCTGGTGATTTTGGGTCCTGGATGAAAACAAGAATGAGCTGGTTCCAACAGGAACTGGTCAGATTTGGCAAAGTGTTACAGATGTCAACCCATGCATGATAACAGGACAAGATTAGCTATTTCACAATCTAGTGTTTAGAAGGTATAGAAACTTTACCACTATCATATATTCAAATACCAGCTCCCATGAACTTGGTCAAAGCCCATTTGAATTCTATTATAATATATTAACTAGATTTCATTTCCTTTTATCAATGAAGGGCAAAATTTTACCCCATCTTTACTTCAGGCACAAGATTTGTCTATAATGACCTTCCTTCCCCTCCTCACTTCCTCCTCCAGAAGACATTTAACTTGGACTAGTTGAGAGACCTATTTCTCTTCTTTCACTTTGGAAAAAAACTTGGACTCAGGCTTGGACGATGTTGTCTTTTCTCTAGGAAAAACAGCTGAAACTAGAGAAGAGAAAGGGAGCAGGGCTCCAGCTCATATGTCCTGTATGAATGATTTAGTCTGGGATACCTTTGTATAGAAATTCAAGTACTGCCTGGACTATATCACCATTTTCACACTGGCTGTCAAAGAAGAATATGTATCAACACTTGAGGAAATAGTAAGACTCTGTAGGAGAGAGTTCTGACAGTAGAAAGCACATACTTGGATAATATGCCAAAGTCAACTCTCTCTGCATTGCAGCAAACTTTCAGAGAGGCTGTTCTGTCAGTGACTTATTTTCTTGAAATTTTCCCATTTCCTTCCCTTTTATAGGCATCTCAGGTGACATCCTTTATCTGTAACACATTCTTCTTTAATGTCAAACAATATTAAGCTTAACTAGATCCTACAGAAGATTCTCTTCCAGGATATTACTTTAATAGCAGTTCAATATTCATTAACATTATCTTATATGTCAGAGACCAAGTTATTTCATCAGGCAAATAAAGTTGGCTTGATTTAATCAAAATGTATCTAATGGTTGGAAGAGACAGAGCTTTTGAAATAGTTTTTCAAGACATGAGCTCTCAGATCCTCTGAATAAAGTTCAGCTTTCGCAGTTCACAAAGCATGAGAGCTATCTGGCTGTTCACTGAGGAACACTCACAGTCTCTGGTAGAAGGCTTCCAAGGAGGAACTTGCCAAGGAGTCTACAGAGGCAGCTGTCATCAAAGAGTAGTCAGTCAGCTATCACCTTTGCTGAGTTTTTAGAGTCTAGAGACCTGGAGTTTGCTATCCTCCCACTGGGCTTCATCTATAGTAAGGAAACTTACAGAAAGAAAAGTCATGAAACACAAAGATATCAAACACAGTTCCCCTCTTCCCTCCCACCATTTCAACTACACTCTTTCCTCCAGTATAATTCACTGTTAAAATAAAGAAGAGCTCTCATCCCTCTCATATTTTTGTTTTACCACTTTGGATCTGAAAAATCGCAAGTTGTAAGTATTTTTTCTCATGCTGAAAATGAGCTTCTCGTCTTGCAGCTGCCAGAGATGTTACAAACAGCATTTTATTTTAAACAAAATCAATACAGAAGTATTAAAACATTTCTAACAGTAGAACAAACAGAATTAGGTTAAATGACAATCTCATTACTGCTGTAAGAATTTCAATAAATGGTAACCTTTCTTGCTAACATATAAAACAGTGAAACCAAGACAAAAAAAAACCCAAAACAAATTGCCCAATTAAGAGCACTGCATCCTTAACACAACTGAAAGATCAATACCCCTTCAAATGTACAGATGCAATTGCCCCCCTTCTGCCTGCATAAACAATTCATTATTCAAGATGTTATCTCATAGCAGGATTTTCAGGCACAATTATCATGGTTCTTCACTGTTAAAACTACAGTCCTCAATGCTGGGCCTGTTTACGAACAGGACCCTTTGGTCCTAAATGAAATAATCTTTTTCTTGCTCTACAAGAAAGGATCTTCACAAGTAATGTATTAAAACCCACATATTTTTATGTTACCTCACCATGTGAAATACAACATATTCTTGTGAAACAGTATTGATAATGACAAGTATGATAACTATGACAGTTATTCAGTTTTTCTTCTCACTTCTCCATGGTTTCCTAATATGATGAAGATTTTTATTATATTAAATGTTTACTCACAATTCTTTTAAATGCAAAAAAATTAATGCAATTTTAGCAGCTGAATTCAAGAACTAAAAAGCGTGGTGAAGCAGATTATCTGAAGAAAGATACTGAATCATTGTAAGTGTCACAGATTGCACTTAGCTTTGCAAGTCATTCTGGAAAATCTTGATTTAAAGACCTTTAAAGCCCACAGGGCTCTAGGACAGGGAAGCAGACTTTGAGACTCTCTCTACATATTATCCATGTGAACGGTTCAATATTCATGATAATATAAGTTCTCTCCACCGTATATATCATAGAAGGTATTACTACCTGTGATATACTCTGTCAAGACTGCATTTCTAAATAATTTCATAAATCATAGGGCATAAAACTAGAGGCCAAGCCTGAGTTCAACACCCTTTTCCCTCCTAAGCATCCTAATTCCCTAAGAAGTTTGTGCAACTTCTTGCAGTAACACACCCCTCATTTTCTGTACTAGCTGCTGCCAGATGGACATATATATTCCTTATGAGGGAAAACCTGATCAAAGTTGGGCACTTTTTTGAAAAGATCGGAAAAGTCAGTGGAAAATGGAACTGTGCCTTAGCCAAAACCTTCAGCAAACTCAAGGTGGAAACTGTAAGTAACATCAGTTGAAAAATATGGGTGGGAAACTCTTAAATATGCAAAAATATTTGCTTTTAACTTCTGAGGATGGACAGAGCATTAAAAGCATTTTGAAGTGTAATTTCTCCTTTGGAAACTAATCTTAATAAGAAAGAAAAGAACAAAAAGAAAATTTATTTTGGACTAATGGAAAATTTTTGGTCTAAACTGAGAATAAAACTATGTAATTTGTTTATGTCATAGAACTCTTTTCCTCGTCATCTTGAATAATTTCTGTTTCTACCTAAACCAATGTTTTCACTTATTTTTTCTTTTCAACCAACAACCACAAGAAGAAACAATCCTGTCCAGCTGTACTTGCCATATTACTAACTGGCCTCAAGATTTTTTGTCTAATTAAAAGGACAACACCAAGTAATTGTTTTTGTAAGCCATCCCAGTAACTTCTCTGGAATAGTCAAATATTAACATGACTCACTGCTAGCATCCAGAATGAAAGTGGAGCTGGAGAATGTATACCCTTTCAATTTTCCAAACCAGTACTCTCCAGGAATTGAATGACTTTTTATTATTCTTAAATTGATTAATATATTTTTGCTGGTAGCATGCCATATTACTTTTTTTTTTTTTTTTTTTGCTATTATTAAAATGTTTTTAAAGATTCAGTATTCAAAGAAATACAATAGTCTTGCTTAAACTGAAATTTAGCTGGAGAGGGTCTTGCAGGGAGAAAACATAAGGAAAGCTCACCCTTGCACTAGATAGTAGTGTGGCTGTTAGCTCTTTCTTCCATGGGGATACAACCATCTAACAGAGAGAGGATGAAAGCAAAGTTTTGCTCTCCTTCCCTTGTTGCAGCAGTAACTGAACATGGACCACTGCTCATCAAGGGGACTGATCAATTTCTACATGATATGCATCAAACATGATGAGCAAACACCTTTCCCAGCTTAATTGTGAATACCATTTCCTTTTCTGCCATGTCTGGTAAACATTTAGGCGTTGTGTTCCTCTTGCAACAGCTCGTAACACTGTGAACACCTGCGTATCAGTGAGCGTAACCTTTCCTTGCTCTGTTTTTAGTGTTATTGCTGGTGTAGTCAGATTTTACAGGAGAAATACAAAACTGTACACAGACATTATGTCCCTTAAAATATCTTTGCTTCACATGTACTTCCATGTCAGATAACGTTTTGTCAGACTGCCCCACTGCTGCTATCTATTGCATGGCAACAACATGTAACAGAAAGTTGGCGGGAAGTTCCAACTTCTACCAACAACATCCGTGTCCAATGTTGTGGGCCAACATAATAAAACAACAATCATTGCTTTTGGAGCAGTCCTTGTATTTTGCTTTCAATGTGTACATTTAACCATTAAAGCATGTGAAATAAATAAGTCACATATGGTCTGCTCATAATCACAAATCCTCAACCAGGCTGAGTTAAGATCTGTCTTTTACCTGAGTGAAGACAAAAGGATGAATGCATCTTCTTTTTATTTTCTAATAAGGATTCTCTTCCACTGGTAGTTTTCAGACTGGTGCTGACTGGCTATTTTATTCAGTAGCTGTAAAGCCAAAAACTGTCATTTCATTATACAGAAATTCAACAGACACCATCTGAAGAATTCAAGGTACAGACAGTGAAAAAGTGTAAGCAATTGTTGAACAACTGTTTTTTTCCTCTTGAATGTTTGCCCTAATATAAAAAAGGATTAGGATTTGATTTATTTCTTTAAACTAGCACTTTGTTTACACTTTGTTTTGTGGGGGATTCATTATTATCAGAAATGATATAGAAATTTGACACAGAGAATATAATTAATTCTCAGAAATGGGAAGGCTCTGTGTCGATTTTCTGTGTCCTAAACTCCAACTTGTGTCTGTGCACATGACCTACATTTCCTCAAATTGAGTTTTTCTTGCTGATGTATAAATTCCAAAGGTTAATGTTAGAAACTGCATGTACTTAGACTGTCTATCTGAAAACAAGGTCATCAACACCTGCATGTTTTTACTGTTATTTTGTTTCGAACCCTTTTTGAACTGACGTGTAGAATAGAATAGAATAGAAATAAAAAGAGTCAGGCTTTCAAAAGTAAAAAATTTAAATAGTCAAAAATAGTACATCCATTCCATCCATCAAAACAGAAAGTAGTGATTGAAGGAATTAATTTCTGAGCATAGAAAAGAACAAGTTCTCCTCAGTCTTGAATATTAGAAAGTAGGGGAAAACGCAAATAAATAAAGAAAACAAATCTAAATTAGGTACTTTTTTTTTTTCCAGAAACCGAGGAGTAAGGAAATGTGTTTACTATGTTAAGGTTTAAAGTCAGGTCAGAAGATGTGGCTTACAAGAGTTCTCTAAGAAGGATAACCCTTTGACTTCACACATATTGGAGTATTTGTCTCTACCAGTAAAGTTGAATCTACACATGCCCTAGGCAACTATGGTAGGTGAATGTTATTATAGGAACCACAGCATTCTCAAAATCTGTTTCAGTGTGCAATTTTGTTATATTTTTCAGTCGGCTTAATATTATTTAGTTTTGGGTTCACTACCTGATGGATTTACAACCACACTGATGCGCTCTTAAACATACTTAGAGTCCTCAAACACAAATACAATCAAACGGAAATGAAATTTGGCTTTACATTTCTCTTGTTCCTTGCATTCCAACCTGACAGAAACCTGAGGCTACATTTCCTCACGTAAACAAATCTGTTCCATTATGTCCAACACAATCATAGATAGCAATGTTATTTCTGAATGTTGCTACTACGTGGATATTTATGTTGGTAATTGTCTTGCAGGATTCCCTTTGGTTAAACTGAAATGCTGACACACAAATGTTAATATTCTAATGAGTGCATCCCTGTCCTGCCTTCTTTGCACACAAACTTCCAGCAAAGCAAAAAAGAAATCTGAAACATTAAGTACAGATAATCTTTATTAAGGCTGATTTGGACCAACAGTTCTTTTGCACAGTCTCAGGATCTATTTATCTGTCTGGTTGTTGCTGGTTCATTTTACTACAAGGAATTGCAAGTCTGTTGCCAGAAATCAGTGCAAATCTGTTCCCAGAGACAGTGCCCCTGAAATACAATTACACTACTGATAAAGAAACTCAATGCCAAGATCCATTAAATGCTTCAGAGCAAACAAGTCAAGAAAGTCTCACCTGTAGAGAAAAAAAGGTATGTCATTAAAAAAGGATAGGATGGTCTGACATCATCAACAAAGCACATAACCTATACCGAATCATTCATTTACAGCTATAAAGCTAATGAAAAAAAAAAACAAAACTATTCTATTAATATGAATTGAAGTCTGAAGAACTACGTATCCTTGCCAATTTAAATTGTTGCTGTAGAGACATGAATAAAAGAATCCATAAACCTCTTCCTAACACAGGGGGTACTAAATCATCCTAAAATCAATATCAGTGTTTTGGTTCAGTCATCGCTATTGGAGTTGAAGAAGGTTGGCATTTGTCTGCCAAGTATGTGGCAGGCTAAGGGGTACAGCTTAAATAAAGTGGAACGGAAACTACACCAGCTGCCCCCATACACATTTTTAAATCCTGACAAGAGTCAGTCTGGGAATGAAAGGATTATGCCAGGCTGAACAAATAAAAAAGAACACTGCTTCTGGAGCATATGTTTCTTCTCAGTCTAGAGGTGGTCTCTGAGTGGGCTGAATTTCTTTGTGCTTTATGTTTGGCATCAATAAGCAGACTCCTAAGGTATTTTTGACAGACAAAAAGAAAGTGATTGGGCAACATGCCTCCCACACAAGATGACACTCACACTGGCCACTCTCCTAGAGAACTTTCAGATCTGCTTTACATTTATAATATGGATGATTTCACACACGGTATTTTACATTTAAATTTCTACAAGCAGCAAAATTATTTTTGATATTTCAGAAGAAACAAAGAACAGTTCAAACACAATGATGTTATTAGTGGAAACATTTTTAAAAAGGAAACGGGAACAGGGAGCGTAGAATTTCTGAGCTTTCTGAAAGGGAATGCAAAAGGAAAATATCATCAGTCTGAATACAGTCTTCCATTCAGCTGAAATGCAAAAAAAAATAAAAATAAAAATCAACTTTCATAAATAACATAATAGCTAGTTTCAAAGGGAAAAAGAACAAACATACAAACAGTATTCCCCTTATGATACAAGACTCCAATAGCTGACACCATTTGATATTGCCTTTCTATTCTGTGTTAATCTATGTATTTGGAAGCAGTTAGCAAAACATTAAACTTCAATAGATTTAGTTTAATCCAATTAAAAACTGAAAATTAATACAGAGATTATGACCAAAACCATGAAAGTAAGATCAACTAATTACTGTACAGTGACTTACCAATACAGGGTATCTATCCTGTGTCCTGCACTCTTTGATTGAAGCTACATTATACTACTCAGAAGCTGTTGGATCTAAAATCTAGAATATTGTTGTCCAATGTATTCTCAACTTTTAAATCCAATAATAAATGCAAATCTAGAACCAGCAAAAGCTGTGAACTGATGTCAGACTGCCAGTAAGGGCTGTGCCTACAATGCTTGTGAAGATATTAAAGAGAACTTCGGTGGGCTGACAGTTAGGACAACCCTCTCACTGGCCCAGAATCCCTTAAGGAAATTGGAAATCTATCAAGTTTTCCTACCACTGACTTCTGTTTCTACTAGTCACCAGTCTTCATGTTAGCTGTGATTTTGTGTGTCCTGAAGAAAAACCAAACTTGAATTAAGGTTTTTTAGAGCTAGAGAATATGCCACAGACTTAAAAAAAAAAAAACAAAAAAAAACTTAACTCATACATGTATGAGTTAATGAAAGACTCAACATGAGTCAGCAATGTGTGCTTGCATGCTGGAAGGCCAATTGTATCCTGGGTTGCAGGAAAGTGTGACCACCAGGTCAAGGGAAGTTATTCTGCTCCTCTTCTCTACTTTCATGAACCCCACCTGGAGTATTACATCCAGTTCTGGGGCCCCCAACACAAGAAGGACATGGAGCTGTGGGAGTGAATCCAGAGGAGGTCCACAAAGAAGATTAGAGGGCTGGAGCACCTCCCCTATGAGGAGAGGCTGAGAGAGCTGCGGGTCTTCAGCCTAGGGAAGAGAAGGCTCTGAGGAGACCTTACTGTGGCCTTCCAGTACCTGAAGGGGCCTACAGGAAAGCAGGGGAGGGACTTCTTATAAGGGCAGATAGTGACAGGAGGAGGGGAAATGGCTATAAACTGGAAGAGGGTAGATTTAGACTAGATGTTAGGAAGAAATTCTTTACTGAGATGTTGGTGAGACACTGGAACAGGTTACCCAGAGAGGCTGTGGATCTCTCATCCCCTGGAAACATTCAGAGCCAAGCTAGATGGGGTTTTGAGAAATTTGGTCTAGTGGGAGGTGTCCCAGCTTATAATAGGGGGTTTGGAACTAGATGTTTTTAAAGGCCCCTTCCAACCCAAACTATTTTATGATTCTCTCTCATTCCATTTTCTTTTCTCCCTGAAGGCTCACCTTCATATCTAAATTTACTATGTGAAAACTATTCTGTCTTTTTATACAAGTTTTATTATGCTACACACAGTTTAAAAAAAATAAAAATAAAAAATAAAACCTTCAAAATGTTAGTCACATTTATATTCCATGCAACACATTGAGTTTTGGAACAATCTCTCAGTTATGAAAGCACAGTAAAATATATCTGTGACACTAGGTCAGTTATCAGTTCTGTCTTTTTGATAGTAATCGGACTTGCTCTGTATTCCAGCCTGATATCTACACTGCACTCAAGAATGCTGCATTTGAACACAGCCATAACATACACTTCATCTTCAATGGGTTTCATATTTCAGCTGTGGCACTTTTTAATGTTGTTCATATTCAGGCTAATGGCCATAGCAAAAGGGTTGTTTGCCCTTATGAATAATGATATTTCAAACAGTAATTTGAGTTGAGAGTTTTCCATCATTTGCACTCATACACACAGAAAGGTCTTTGAGAGAATTCCATGTTTTTTTTAGTTTCTTTTACTGGTAGTTTATTGATTCCTAAAGATAACATGACTTGAAAGATCAGAAAAGGTTAGCTAGTAAAAGAAACATGCATCATTTAAAATGCCTCTGTGCATCTGGGAGTTCAACAAGATCTTTTAGTGTTACTTAGGAGTTACAAGAAACAACTGCTTTTAGCGTGATTTTTAATCCAGATCTTTTTCTTGCAAAGCCAATTCTTGAGTACTAATTTGGCTATCTTTCTTATTAAAAGCTGGAAGGCAACTTGGACATGAAATAAGACCATAAGTATCTGTTCAAAGTTAAGTAAAATAACAAATTTTGTTCAGCAGCTGCAGAATGGGAAGATTGTTTGGAGTCTTCAGTATGGATTATTTTCAGTGTTTGAAATGAGGGGGAAAGGAATACAAAATCTCTCCTGCCTGCACTGTTTCTTCCACTGCAGAAGCAGAAGAATCATGACAGGCTTCACTGGCAGTGATTATTCCTTCCCTGGGTGCCATCAACAAGCCACAAACCTCCCCATGTCTCTGGGGTGTTTCCTTCCTTGCACCTGGTACAGTCCATCTCTATGTTACCAGTGGCTCTCTGGGGCTTCCTAGTAGCTCATGCTAGGAAAGGCTTGTAGGATTTTAGCAGCGCAGAGAAAGAGGTAAAGCAGCACTGAAGAGCCCTGGATGAGTGTGGTCATGTCACAGAACCTGCAATACAGGACATTCAGAAACAAACAGAAGACAATGGGGACAACTCAGGAGCCAGGGACAGCTTGCTGCCTTGTGGTGGGGACTCTGCAGAAACTGCCAGTTAGAACCAACTCTCTGGACAACCATGGAAAGATTTTTGCTTTTCCTTCTGTAACCCAGCAGTAAGGTGCTGCAAAGTGCCCTCCCTCTGCATGGAGTTTTGCTCTTCTTTCCTGCATCCATTGGCAATTATGAAAAGAGTATCTCACTTTATAGGGTTGTTCATTGCAAAACACAGCACTTGGGCGTAAAGAAAACAAAGTGTGTGCCAACTGACTCAGACCACAAAGAAGAGCGTTTCTTTTTCTTGAACAGTTTTTGACAGAGCTTTAAGGAATTATATATGAGTATGTGAACAAAAGAATTCAGTTTATCAGAAAAGTTTTATGAAGAATTATTAAGAATTATGTCCATGTCTAACAAGTATTCTATGTGTTCAGGGAAGCAGTATTTTTAAATCACAGATATACAAGGAAAATTAAGAATATTCATTTTGTTGTGACTGAGATCCCACTGTTGTATCAGACTCATTTACTTCACATAACTCTCTCCCTCGTCTTCTCCTCACTACTCTTTCTGCAAGCCCCTGCAGTCATCCCGTGTGAAATTCAAACAGTACACATATGCCTAAAATTGGCTTTCTTAGCTATGATATAGTTATTTTCTACCAGAAATGGTGCCTTTATGAATTCAACTTACAAACATAAGATGTTAATTTAGAAAATTGTACAATGCATACAGTATATAGGCAAAAGGCCATAAATATCCTCTTTACAAACATTAAAACATTCAGTCCTTTACTAATGAGCTCACTTCCATTATCTATCAACCTATAGCAACCTTTGCAGTGCTATAATACGAGAGATAATTAGTGCAGGGTTGTTAATTTGATTTTGGTTAACTTTATGGTCTTTTTATTTTATTCTTTATTTTATTATCCCTATGGGAGATTGTAGCTTGTTCATTGGCCAAGCAAAAAACACACATATTCTGGGCTAAACAATGCCATTGTTTAATTAAGAGGTGTCATGCTATTTATTGTATACTATGTGCTGTACCTTTGATGAGAGGCTATAAAAGCAGAAGGTTCGTCAGATTCAATTTCTCTGCTATAATTTCCTAGCAGAGAAAATGTGACACAAGACAGAATCCAATTTCCCATTTCTATTTAGCATTTATATTGACAGAATTAATGATTTTATCATCATCTTTGGCCTGCTGCTAAATGGAAGACATCTATTGCCTGGTGAGATTGTAATTCTTCCTCAAAATTGCATGTGTGTGTGTAAGTCCAACTTGATGGTTCTTGAATCACATCAGGACATGCGTTTACATGGTCAGCGACAGTTTAGACAACACAGATGGTGAAAGCTGGGCAGCATAGTCTCTCTGACTTTTGGGGTTTAAGAGTCAAGACATGAAAAGATACCCTAAAGATGCAGCCATAATATGTGGGTTTGGTCCTCCTCCCTTGTTCCTACAGTAATATATACACGTATATATATCTACACACACACAAATATAAATTATATAACTTATTATGTGGTGAGGAAGCTGCACCTTTTCTACTACACCCATGCGCAGAAATAAAGGGTAAGTGATGGGAAAGGTAATTAGGAGGGATAATGAGAGTGATCTTAGACAATGTTTCTAAGCAGGCGATGAAGATGAAAGAGTCCTTTGTATGTTTGCCATGCCAAATGATTCAGGAAGGCCTAAGCTGATGAACTCATGCCATATCGACAGAACTAATTTTATTTCTGAAGTTCTCCCATGAGAATGCTCTACAAAATATATGCTGTACATTTGTCAAAGTTGCCATGGAAGAAATTTCAATTTCCTTTGCTGAAAATAATTGACCAAAGGATCACAAAGTTCAAAAGACTAGGGGGAAATGAATAAATATTATATAAAGATATAATGTATTGTAATCATATTGTATATGCTATTTTAATAGAAATCTAGAGAGCCCTGTTACAATTCTTGAACCTCTTAATGGGGCCAGAGAGAACTATTTTGTAGATTCAGCATGCTGAAATAGGGCTGAATTCCCTCTCTGCTAATCTAACCATCTTTATAATTTTTTTAGATGTGACTAGCTTTAATTTACTACTAAAATAATACGAAGTGGATGATATTTTAAACCCTTTTTCATGATTTTTTTATACTCTGGATAGCTTCTTTTGGAATCTTTTCTAATTAAGAGTCAAGGGCAGCCTCACTTTGTTTTAGGAAATGTCTACTCACTTACCTGACACAGAGCAAGGCTCATGCAAGCTGAGAATCTCAGGCTTCACAGGGCACGTTGCACTTCAGCCTGCATTTGATAACCCTTCACAGTGGTACTAGACAGCATATCTAACTCATACAAATGTAGGTATATCTGTGTTTATTTATGCTTATATTTATATATATATAAGTCACCATGAGAATTTCCATGTCTCATCTAAAAAAATTCTCTCTATCACCAGGTAAACGATGTGACATGTTTGACATTTACATTTAAATGGAGTGGAAACAGTAAGTTTCGTTTTTGCTTTTTTTTTTTTTTTTGTTTTTGGTCAGTGTAGGGATGTCACACAGAAGCCTTCAACCCATACATGCAAGTTTTCCATACCAAAGATTTTGTCACTTCATAAGTTAGTAAATCCGCAGGCCTCAAGTAAACAGCTTTCTTATGGGGTTTGCGATGCGTGGTCATATGACTACAGTATCTTAAAACAGCACCTGTATTCTCAGTAAGACTTTCTCCTGACTATGCACCTGAGGTTGCATTTGCCCTTAATTAGGGCACTTAGGTGCTCTTTCTCCTCTACCCAAATATACTAACGTCTGAAAGAGCTGCCTACTGGAGCCACCCTGATGCCCCAAACTCCTCATTTTTTTGTCCCAGGCCGAGCCAGACATCTGATCATGATCAGGCAGAGCAAGAATAAGAGAAGTGTCCAGCTGCAATTGTCAGCCATTTACTTTTGTCCAGGTGAACACTGCTGCTGGAGCCCTCTGAGCACACAAGTGAGGCAATTTCACTTTTTTTTTTTTTTTTTTTCTGCCCATAGGGAAGTGGCACTACAGTGACCCAAAGTGTGGAGGTCGTGGCAATCTGAACTGAAACTATTTTATTTCTCAGTGAACATCCGCAGATGGAAATATTTTCCTCAGCATTAGCAAACTATTCTAATGCTTCAACATTTTCAAATTAGCCTATTGTTGAAGGCTTTTCCTTAATCTCTCATATATAACTTCACTGGAAATAAGCACTGAAGTACAGTATTTTTTGTGTTTTCATCTCTTATTTTAAATATCTTTTTCAAACTCCAAATCTGCTTGGGAAAGCTATGAGGAGTAAATCCCTTTTAATATGGGCCAGCACCCTAGTCTGTGGGTTTATAGGATACAGATGTGTTCTGACTAAAAACACTTAATTGGTGGTAAGCATTTTAACTTAAACATTTGGCATAAAAAATTAGCCTGTGTTTAACATATTCTTATGGGAAGTAGTTACAGGCAAATATTTCTTTATACGGGAATACATTTTATGTACGTTTATAAAAATTCATACTGTATGTCATTCATCTGGCAATCATATACATTGACAACAGGTTACAGGCATCAGAGAGGTACTGTTAGTTGTACCACACACGTTGGTCTGCCAAAGAACTCATTCACTAGGGCACAGAGTTTACAGGATTTTGGTTGGTTCATTTCTTGCCTTATTTATATGCATATACATTTATTTTTATTTTTTACTAAGAGGAAGTGTGATCAGCTTGAATTCCTTTGAAATGCAAGACTACTTTTCTTAGGTTTTAAAAACTGCTCAGTTCTCTGCTGTCACTCTGGGAGTGCTGACACCACACAGTTGGCTCAAAAAAGGTAAAATGCCATTAGCTGATTTTTCAACTTTCTTTTTTTAAAACAAAAAGATGTTATCAAACTTATTTATAATGAACAAATCAAACCAGAAGGTTACCTGCAGGAAATTTCTGTGTAACCTACCCAGAAGAGGTTGAACAAGTTCATCCAAACTTCATGTGCTTATCTAACAACCAAACAACACTTTACGTACACAACAAAGTACAGAGCCTGTCCAGCTAATGCCAGCATATACAGTACAGCACTTCAGACACAATCTGTACATCACTTCAAAGGCAATGCAGACATGAAATGGGATAAGCATAAAGCCCTTGCCTTACATGGTACGCAGGTAGGTTAGTGATACTTTTGAATGTTTCCTAGGTATGAAATTGGTGAATAATTTTTAAAAGAATTACCTTGCCTTTAAGATGGGGATATATGATTCACTTCAAAATGCAAGTGAGGACATTTTCTTCTCTGGAACAGCACAGCGTCACTAAGTTTTGTAATGGTGGTCCCATACCAGGCTCCTCCCAGATGTCAGTTCTTGGCAGGTTTTGAAAAATTACTACAAAATTGAAAACAGAGAATTAGCATCTGCAGCTAATTTTCTTTTTTGAAAACCTCTTAGTCATTTATATCAGTGAAACAAATAGCATACTTAAAATACAATTGAAGGAAATGAACATCATTAAAGTTAGTATTATAATGGGAGGTTTATAGAAAAATATAATACATTTTTATATGGTGAATGGAATAATAATACGCAAGAACAGTAGAAATAAAATCACATTATTTTTATAATGTAACCTACTAAAATTTCATATTGTACAAATTATAAAGGAATCCTATTCAATGTACTACTGTAAGATCCACATCCTTTGAGGACATGTAGAATTCAGAAAGAGGGGTAGCACTACTGGATTCTGCTGTCTGCAAAGTCATCTGCAAAAGACAAAGATGCAGTGTTTTTTACCTATCCAATGTATTCTGGAATGGAAATATGATCACTTTAGCCATTTACTGTTGAAATTAACCATATGAATGAAACTTTCAGAAAGGTTGTAATTATGTACGTTCTGGGGATCTGGATATAGTCTTAATCTGGAAGGGCTCTCAACTGCACTGTAAAAGGGGACATGTAGATACATTCACAGCATCACCTTCCCTTTCCTCTAAAAAGCTGTGAGGAACAAAAGCCAACAATGGAAGCTGTGTCTCGGTTACAGGCTCAGGACAGAAAATGCCTGCCTCTGTTAAGATGTTCTGTTTTATTTATAGGGCTTCCTATGCTCTAATTTGAAATGCAGAACGCAGGATAGCTCACAGACCTCCTGTTCCTCTGGCCACAAAAGAAGCTCCCATGAGGGCAGAGTTCACAGAATTGTCCCTGGTGCCAGCTCCTGCTGGGAATCTCCAGCTCTGCTGTTGCTTGAGAAAAATACAAAAATGTTCACATGAACTACTTTAATCAAGATAAGAACTAAAATTAAACTCCCATTTAAAAACCATTGAGTGTTATTGTAGATTTATGAGCTTTGAAGGCTTTAATTCATAGTGCTATATATAAAGCAACCTGCCTGTGTTGTTTTTTTTTTTTCCCATTCATTCTTCTTCTGTGACAGCTTCCACCTTAAAAAGTGATAAGAAGTTCCTGGCTAGAAACCAGGGAAATTGAGTTTCTATCAAAAAAAGTACATGTCAGTGAATGAGAACAGCTTATGAAAATTACTGCAAAAAGGTAACCCTTGTGCCACATGACATAATGTCAACAGAAGAAATTGTTCCTGAACCCTTTGCCATACAAAAAAATATGATATGTAATTTTTTTCTATGGACTAAAAAATGGATCACATTAATTCATCTTTAAAAACCAACATACAGAATAAACAACAATTTTAACAAAACAAAAACAAGCCCCATGAAAAATCAAACCTGAAGCCATTCAGATAATTTTACCAAGATGTTAAAGTGAATTACTAAATTGACATCTTCAATTATTTCTTCTAGTGAAATGTTAAAACATGGTAGGGAATTGTTAGAAATTTGGTAGGTCTTTTCCATGAGTTGTGCTGAATAGCAACAAAACCACAGAGATACACTCAGCACTTCAGATATACCTCCACCTTCTTTTGTGAACTAAAGGAAGTGAAGAGGCCCTTTAAAAATGGAAGTTGATATGAGATTCAGTTGTACCTGCTCTGCTGGATAGTTTTGATAAAACTCAAGTAGCTATGATGCTTATATGGATTTGTTTCTGTTACATGGCTAACAGATATTAGAAAAGTAAGCACAGGGTGGAAGGAAAAGAAGGGAGAAGGACAATGGGAGGACAAGAAAGATTGGATTATTCCTATATACTAATAAAATCCATAGAAATGTGGAGCTTTCCAGAATTTTGTTTGGGAAATGGCACATTTTTAGTACTAGAAGAATTTGATGAATTGCTCAAGGAATTTTACACTACTGACTGTTGATTCATCCCCTCTAAACACCTCTCTAACAGTAGACAGGTATTATATAGGAGCTGTGTACGATGGTTAGTGATAACTGTAACGCACTACATGTTAGACCTCTCACAGCAGAATGCATTGCAAGAGAAACTAATTCGTGAAGACAATGGTAACCAGTGCATTTTGCTTCTCTTCCTGCTCCATAATCAAACTACTATTTCCTATTATGATTTCATTACCAGGAGTTGCTCAATTAACTCTTTCAACTTTACAAACAAAACATGAATTCTTTCTTCAAATATTCACTTGTTGAGGTGCATTGATTAGTTGGATAAGTAAACGGCAGTGTTTCTGCTCTCCATCAGGCTGATACTTATGGACTGTTGGCTCAAATTATTGTTTATAAAACTAGAAATATGGATCATGAGTACTCCAGCCTACAAATTTGACATTTGATTTGCACAGACATTCCCAGACATTTTGATTTTTAAAATGGTACAGTTTTGTTGGATCTTTGGCAAGAATCAAAGCCACTGTGGTGAGCTTACAACACTTGACATTTTACCCTCTGAAATCAAAATGGCAAATGGAAATCTAAACTTTTACCTCACAAAAATTTTCTTTTTTTCCTTTGCTTCAATGCAGAACTTAAGAAAACACTTAAAACCTCTTTGAGATTTAAAACCTTCGGATAAAGGAAAACGTAGACCGGTACTTGATTTTAAATTTCATCCTCCAGGTCATTTTTATGCCTCCATCAATCTAGCCAGACCGGCAACGGGATGTTCAACAAGCAACCTCAGTGCTTGAGGAGCATGATGTGGGAATCTTACAGTGTCAGTTGGTAAAGAGAACTGGAAAAATGAAATTCATTTCATAACTTCATATTTTTCTTTTATTGCCCACAGTTTTAATCTTTTACTTCACTGAAATGGTATTCAGGAAAGAGAAGTGGGTAAGATACAACTATTAACAAGGTAAAAGAAGAAATTACTTTAAAATGGTTCTATTTAAATTGATTTTCAAAAGTTATAGTTCTGGTTTCTCTTTTCACTTGGGCTGAAGCTTTAATTAGCCATGCTTTCAAGTTCAGTTTGAACACAGCCTAAGGATTAGCACTTTACTGACCTCCACTCAATAAGAAAAAAAAAAAAAAAAAGCAGCCATCCAAAATAGATCATCAAATAATAACAGAGCTCTAGAATCTGAAGCATTATCAATTTTGAAACCTGATGGCTGCAAACCAGAGCTGTCAAAAGCAAGAAAAGGAGTCAAGTAAACAAGCAGACAACAGTATTTATCAAGTGGTGGACAGTAAAATACAAAGTGAAGGAATAAGGCACTCCTTCATCTACAGTTTAGCAAAATCCAGAATTTCCCCTGATCTAGGCTGGTCTCTTCCTCTGAGTTTCAAAAAAGCTGCAATGGACAGCTGTGAAGATGAGACTAAACTTTCCCAAACTAGACTTATCAATGGTTCACTGTTGTGACAACGTGGGAAACAGGCAATTCTTCTTCTAAGTTGCCAAAAATGTGTAAATTACTGTTCACACTATACAAGAATGCTCCACAGGGCTGAATAAGACCTCACAAGAACATCCAAAGTAGCCATAAATGCTACACAAAATTATTTCCAGCAAGTACAAACAGAGTCTTCACTGTTTGATTAAGGACAAACATCAGTCCACTCCACGTTCTTTCTTTTCTACAGATTTCTGGATGTCTGTGTGCCATTTCACCTCCTTGCTGCTTACCTTCTTTTGTAGCAGGAGCCTCTACTGAAAGTGCTTTGAGATTCTGAGATGGAAAATATGGTGTAAGTAAAACACTGTTGCTGCTGTGTGTGCTCAACCCTGAGAATTTGCCTCCGTACAGTGAATAAACAGGCATTAACAGTATATCAAGGCAGCAGATTGGATCCTGCTGTCCTTGTGGGTAAAATAGGAAATTCTCATCCTAATATGCTAACAAGTGGGAATTGTCAATTCCTGATGACTCTGGCAGGCACTGAAGCACAACCTCATTTCTGAACATAAACCTTAGTTGGCTTCAACAGGACTTTAAAACACAGTTAAGTGCACTGAAAAACTGAGCCCTGTCGTATCAATAGAACAGAAAATGTCAAAATGTCCTAAAAATGATTAAAATCAAAGGATTATTTTTCAGCCAGAAACCAGCAAAATAGAAGATTTGTTCATAAGAAAGCCTCTTGTAGAAATGTTGCCCTCCTTTTTACAGAATGATTATCTTCCACACACATATTTGGGTGCCTCTTATAACTAGCTTGTGACATTACATTGTTCAGTATTTACAAATTTCAAAATGTGAAGCAAATACACAGAGTGATAAATAAAGGAAGTCCTCTTCTGTGCCATATGATTTGTCACCATCATACTAACACTGAAGAAATTCTTTGGAGAAATCTATTTGGCTGGATTCATGACGATGATAGAAACCTCTTGAGTTACCTGACAAAGCTTATCTAAGAGCTCCCAGGTTCCATTATTAATTGCTAGTTTCTGCCTTTCTAAATCTCTATGTGCTATACCATATATGTTTTTTCACAGTACACAAAGAAATTGAAAAATATGTTATAGTTCAGTATTCTTACTCTAAGCACTGCAACAATCAATACCAGTGTCTCATCCCTCTTAAAAACACATGTAAGATACTACAGTGCAGTGAATCACCCCTTAGTATCTTACTACTTTGTCAAGTAGAAAACATGTGAGACCAATCCGGCAGTTAGAAGTGCCGGAACAGAGGAAACTGAATCCATATAATCTATTAAAACATTTACTATCTTTCAAAGTTGCAATCTAAGAAATATGATAAACCATTGTTCACTAATTTGAGATACAGAGAATCCAAACATTATTTTAGATACATTAATATAGTAACCCCTTTTAATCAAAGGTGTTCTAAGCCAAGGCAGAATTTTTTTCACCCAAATACAAGTTATTTTCTGAGCTACTGAGCTAAACACAAGGACATGGAAGGCTAAAAAGGAACCAAAATGCTGACATACTAATTTCTTATGCCAATACCTCAGGTAGCATTTGAGTAAGTAAGAGTTGAGAACACAAAGAACAGATAGGCAAATACTAGCTGTTTTCCAACAGTGACAGGTGCAAGGCTTGAGAAAAGTATGCATTATGGACAGGACTTAAATTAGATACTTAAAAACAGTGGCTTAATTTAGGTCATTTATCATTCTCCTCAAAACCCCTTCTGTACATTGAATTCTGAAGTCCTTCGTTTGCTATTAGATCGTCATAGCTGCTCTAGGATCAATGAAAGATGTTTCACAGACAAAAGGAGCCCAACTAATTTCTACAGAAATGCAGTAACTTCAAGTCCCTCTCTGACACTTCTGTCCATGGAGGTGGATTTGGCCACACAGACATCACCATGCTTGGCCATCTGTGGGCAGTCTGCATGGAGGAAGTGCCAGTGGTGGCAAGCCCCAAACTGATTCCAATCTTTGGACCCTTATGATGAAGCTAGAGAACTGCAGGCCCTGAATTTTCAGCCATTTCCTTTTGAATCAAGTGGGTAAGAAATCAGCTTAGATAATTATTGAGCAGTCTCAGCTGTCTGCTATGGACTAAAAATAAGACTTGGCAGTGTTAGAATTGTTCCCCATGCGGCACTTGTGCAAACTGCAGACTCATCTCACAGGCTAACAAACCATTCCTCAGAGACAGGAAACACTGCTCATCAGCCTACGGCTCTTCCGTCTCCTCATCAATGTGCTGTTGCACAAACCTCCAAGCTGTGAACACAGAGAACACAATGAAGAAATTATTTCTTTCTTCCAGAGACTGCTAAGAATTTGGCTCTACTGCATAATGTTTTAATAGCACTGAAAATTTTTAGGTAAAAAGAAACCTGTCTAATTTTGAAGGGTGGAGAAATGGTTATTTTGCTTATAAGAAGTAAAAGGGAATGGGAGCAATACATGCTTAAAACGAGCAAATGCAGCACAGGTCAAACAGCTCTTCTAAAACCACTCATTAATGAGAATTCTAGACTGGGAGGCACCTAAAATTAGTTAAGTGCAAAATTAGCTCAGAACTGACAGATCAGCTCCATCTTGCTCGACATCTATTTAGTTCCAATAAGTACTGGGGCAGAGACATTTAGCAGATATTACAGTTCTCTATTTAGAAGGAACTAGGATGACATAATCATATCCATTGAAGGCGATGAAGTACTTTCTAGTCCATTAGTAACTGAGAGCAATGTCATTAGACAATATCCAGTAGGGAATTAGACATTTTAAAAAGTTTAACTCCAGGAGTGATGATAACTTTCACTCAAAATCCTAGAAGCTTTTTATGAGGAGATCTCTAGCTTACTATTATTTCTAAAAATTGAATAAAAAGGAGTATTTCAAAGGAAAGGAGTGAGTGAAGAGTCAGGAAAGAGCTCAGGAAGAGTCACAAGGCAACACATATGATAGTAAGCCAGAGAAATCAATTCAAGAGAAAACAGTGGAAAATGTAATAAGAACTTGAATTGAGGATTTAAACTGAAGAAGAGGTCATGTTTTTGAAGAATGTTATCCTGTGAAAAACAAGTGGTGCCCAATAATCACAATGTCATCTTTAATAAGATAACAAGTTTGGTCAATAAAAGTAACTGACCTGTTAAAATCAGGCTTTTGTTAGACTTTTGACCTTGCACCGCAGAGCTCCCAATTATCGGCAGATACCAACAAAGCATATGTTAAATGCATTCAGATCTGTCTACTTTCTCAAGTGCCAAAAAGAACATCAGCAATGAATCATCCCTGAAAGCCTGGGAATTTTCAGGACTCGTTTTTATGCTGAATCTATTAAACTCGATTACCAATGGATTGGTTTAAATATGATCACTGATGATAACATTTGTAGATTATACCGCACATCATGATCTGCATTCTTGATAAAGTCCTTTGACAGTAAATAAAAGTCTTGAAATATGTTGAAAACAGAGAAAGTTTTGAAAGATACAAAATTACTGTAGAGCTATTGGAAACACTAGATGGCAAGATAATTAAAGAGGTCAACTTGTTTACCTCTGCTAAAACTTAAAAGTAGACAATCAAATAAATTTAACATTAGGGATTATTAAATCCAGTTAACAGTGATAAAAAAGAAACAATAACTGGCAATTAAAACAAATACAAAGCATCTATGTACTTGAAAGTATATCAGTGTTAACCATCAGAATAAACCACTGAGGGAAACAGTGTGATAACCTCAAGTCACAAGTTCATACCTCTCTGGAAAATATGCTTTAGGCCAACACAAGTTACTATGCTCAACATGCAATTAACTGTGTTAAGCATAATGGCCTGTGGCAAACAGGAGTTCAATCAAATTGCTGTAATAGTCCCTTCTGGATTAGAACTCTGGGAATTAAAATCTGGGCCTGAAAAACATTAGGATGAAAAAAATACCCTCCAAAACTATTTAAAACAGACTCACCTAATATCCTCACCACCACTGCATACTAAAATCTGCCACATGAAATTACTAACATCTCTAGAGTCCATATTGTTAAATAAGGGGGAAGAAGCACTGGCTGTGTGCCTAGAAACCCTCAGTTCTTCACAACAGCATCTTAGGCAATAATGCTTTTAGTTTCCACAGACTTTAACTACAGCCTGTTCTTTAACCCTGCTTTCCAGAATTAAATAAGGATGACGTTGATATTCAACAGAAAATTTGAATTTCCAGTCACTATGATCTCTTGCAATAGTTGTCAGTTGTGGATGAAGCAAGGAATTTACCCGGATCCTTATGAAGTCCTAAAACAATTGTGAAAATCATTTCCTCTGCTTTCTAAACCCTCAAGGAACAGTTTCTCAAAAAGCATTTCCATATGGTGATAGGTACAGCAGAAGTCTCATTTGGCCCAAGACACCTTTTCTCACACAGATAGCATAAAAGCCCAAGATTATAGTTATTAGCTCTTGAAGATTAAGGTATACCAAGGTAACGCTTTTCCCCTTTACACTAGATACTCCCATTTAAGGAAGTTCCCCAAGAATGTCCGGAAAAGCAATATATAATTCATTAAGAATGAAGGCTTTCAACTCTTTTTGGTTGAGTACTCGCTTGTAAAAGAAAAAGGCATATTAAACAGAGTTTTCATTCTTCAGAAATGTGCATAGAAATTCCTCATGTATCTCCAGCAGGAAAAGAGAGAATCAAGATAGTACAGCACTTTAGTTAACACAGTGCTATGAGTTAAAGTGTAGAGACTTAGACCTGTCAACATAAGACAAAAGTCACCTACTGGTCACCCTATACATTTATAATATTTCACCTAGTCTTTGTAGACACTAAGTTCACTAATAGATGAGGATCTGAAGGCATACAGTTTCAGCATATACAGCATTTTTAAACTGTACACACAATTTATTAATGTCTCTAACCACAGCACAGTGAAATCAGAAGATTTTGTAAAACAAAAATCACAGTAAAATTAGGATTTTTTTTTAGATGAAAATGTGACCTAGTTTCCAAAATGTTGCTACTGATATCACCTTAAAACACAGTAGCCTTTGAGCAGTTGTATCAGACCGATCATTTCAAACTGAAAATTGATGAAGTGTGATTTCATTCAAAGCCTTAATATGTAGCATGAATCCATTTACGAGTGATGGAGAAAACGATGAAATTTTCCTTCCTCATTTACTTAATCTCCAAATCCTATTCATTTCACAGCAGGGATAAAACCTAGGCTCTGTACAAATTATTTTGCATCCTGACATCAATCTAGTTGGGGTCAGCATGTTCAGCACTTCATCAGGTGCTTTGCCTTGAGGATATCGAGGCAGGTGGGAAGAAAATCCGATTTTCTTAACAGCCAAATGGATGATTTTGGCTCAGATGGAAACCAGTAGGGCAACAGGAGGAGGGTTTGGGCAGCCCTGGCAGCATGGGTTGGTGAGATTAACCATGTTTCAGAGGGCCCAAAGTAAGGTAAAGGTTTTAGGCTGTGTATTCAGGTAAGAATTATTGCCTCCTAGAACTACAGCCTCTAGTTCTGTTCTCCTGGCTGGGAAAGAAGATCAAAATGAAAGAAGAAAGACACAACCCTCCGCCTTCATTTGTCACTCAAAATACAGAGAACCTGTTTATCTCAAAGAATAAAATACAGAGTGATCATGCCATTGAAACTAAACATGAAATGGATTTATAAGTAGAAGAAAAAATATGTACATTTTTTGAATGCTGTCTCATTTTTAAATGCATTTGTTGCTTTGCTGCTGTTTTACATTTCATCCTCAGTTACTGTGAAATAATTTTCTCTTTTTTCTAGCCCAAGAAACTGGGAATGAAATAGATTTTTTTTAGAACTTAGTAAGGCAGAACTGTTGCATAGAATTCATAGTATCATTAAGGTTGGAAAAGACCACTAAGATCACCCAGTCCAATCACCATGCCCACTAACCATGCCCCCCCAGTGCCACATCCACATGGTTCTTGAACACTTTCAGGGATGCTGACTCCACCAACTCCCTGGACAGCCTGTTCCAATTCCCTGCCACTCTTTCAGAGAAGACTTTTTTCCTGTTATGCAGCACGAACCTTTCCTGTCACAACTTACAGCCATTAGTTTGTGACAAGTTTACCTTGTGTCAGTTTACACATAGGTACAGGAACAACAACAAAAAAAGAATTCAAAATGAATGACATGAATGAGAACAGGCTTCATTTGAAGATTTTAGAATTTATAAGGCTGGAGAATTGAATCATCCTTCTGTATATATAAGCTTATTGCAGTTTATTGCATAATTTGTGGCTGCAATTAATCAGAGATAGAGACTTTGATTTCCTTTGTATAGCAGAATGCATTAAAATGGAATCACCGGGGAGAGGTAAGGAGAAGATCATAATAAGATGATAATTTTTGTCTGAAAGATTCTTCCAGCAAATTGCATGAACCTGATCAGCATAGAGTGACTCATAGAATTTGGCCAGCAGAGTTGAAAATAAAATCACAACATCTGGCTGATATTTAAATGTCAGCAGTGAACACAGACTGTGATCCCAGAGAACACTAAAACCAAACAATCTCAGGTACCTAATGTGATACCAAGGATTTGGTATTCATACACTGGTTGAAAAGAGCAAGAGGAAGAATTTAGTCTATTGTCTAAGAGTACTGATGTGCTAAATGCTGCCTGAAATTGACAGTTATATCAACAAACGATTATCCACTATAGCAAACTATTTTGGGGTGAAAGAGTAATAGAATAATATAACATTTTTGTACACAAGGAAGCTCATTCAGGCACTGCAGCTCTGAGTAATTCTTTTTTCTTTAGTGTATATATCCATTTCTGATCTATGGATTAGAGCAAACTATCCTTACAATCTAAGGGACAGTCAGTAAACTTGGATATTTACTGTGATAAAAATATGTCAAGAGCTTAATTTTCTCAGTCATGAGAGTTTAGTGGAGTTTCTCTCTAATGATTATTATTTACCTTGCTGATGCTAAACTAATAATCAATTATTTCTGCAACATTTAAGGCATGAAAATTTATTTTCAGACAAAACTAATCTGCTTCTCATGTTCACACAACTAAATTTCAGTAATATCCAAATCCTGGTACAAACTGCGGTCTTTCCTCACTTTATTAGTTACCTCTGGAAGAATAATCTTTACTATGATCATGAGAATGGGCAAAGTAGGGCAGTCAGAGTCGTTATCAAAAAACCTGGACTTAACAAAGTAGCAGCCTATAGCACTGTAAAATGCAGATATTGAGAAAATGGACAAGCAGCAACTTGGGAAATCCAGTGGTTGAATGAGGTGATGTGAAGTAGTAGGGTAGGTCAAATAATACTAAAAACCACAGATAGTGGTCTTGTTAAAATATTTAAAATAAAGAAAAATTATCTTGAAAAATTTTTATGTAGAAATTTAGGCTCACACTAAACACAAATGCACAATCACCTTGCTAGAGTAGGACATGATGCACTACATGACCAATAGAAAATGAAATGATAATTTATTGTTCCAGATCACTGTTCCCTACTATCCCAGACACTGAAAATTTACTGCAGAAAAACAAAAAGAAACAAAAAAATCAACAACAAAAAAAAAACCAGCAGATCACCTAAGATGATAATATCATGAAGCAACTGTGACTGGCAATCAATATCAACAGGGGAAAAATATTCCATGTGCGTCATATCTTCTACAGTGATCCACAGAAAAGACCATCAGCAATATCAATTAAAGAAAGGGGAATGAAAACACATAAGCGCATGACTGAAAGAACCAAGCATAGCTTTTTCCATGCCCTGCTATAAATTCGGAAGCAATTACTGATTTCAGCAGAATAATTCCAATTTATACAACGAACAAAACACAAAAAGGGAAATAATATTTCTCTTTTGCTTCAAATGCATATTATACTGAAATAAATTGATTCAGCTAAAGCTACAGTAGTTTTGTTAAAAAGCTGGTAGAAGGGGAAAGTAGGAAGGATTAAAAACTTGCAAGCTTGTGCTTCCAAATGTAACTCCACTATTTCAGTTTACAAGAATTTTATATTTAAGCTATTTATAGAACAAACTAAGAATAACAGACATGATGCTTGAGGTACAACAGCCTTCTCTATGGCTGACATTCCTAAACATGATATGAATGTTAAAGTGACTTCCAGAAATATTTCAACCATACACTTTTTTTCATTTTTTTTCCCCACGTACTGGATACTTCTACACTGAAACAAGCAAACAAAACACAGAAAAATACACATATGGTGTATAACACCAACATGATATTTCTAAGACTGACTTCTTTCAATTCAAGGAGTTAGCAGCAGTCCACTGTTGACTCTGAAGGTATGTAGAATTAAGAGCTGTTTAATTAAATATCTCTACAGAATAGAAGTAATTATAGACAGTTTATTCTCTATTTGTATTTCTCTGGCATAAGTACCTCTGGTGTGAAATATAAGATTTTGATTTGAAGGTATGTGATTGTCCTATACATCCAAGTAAATTTCAAATTTAGATTTATTTAAAATCATTAAGTTTACCATATTTTTTTTCCTTCCAACACTGAGTTGTGGAACAAATGCCAAACAGCTGTGGGAATGGAAGGAGAGGGAAAGAAGATTCAAAAGTCAATAATACCTACATAGATCAAAGTTTTTACCTCCATTACACCTACATGAGTGAGATTTTGAAGTTATATCAAGCACTAGGAGATAAAGAAAAGAAGAAGAAAGAACAAAGAAGGAAGAAAATTAAGTACTTGATCAAATTTATATTCTTACAATGTATCCTTCTCAATTTTTCAAGGTTTCACAACAAATACACAAATGTTAGTAGACATAAAAAAGACCTCGTTGGGTGTCTTACTGAGTCTAGGCACTCCATCTGCTTTCTTTAGAACACCTAATCAAATACTCTCCCCTTTTAATTACTTCCATTAAATTTGATGAGCAAAGTTGAGTGGAAATTTTAGGATTTGGAGCGAGATTTATTGATATCAAAATTTATCTCTTTGATAATAACATTAATTTCTTCCATCAGTCCCAGTATCTATACATAGGAAGCACAAACATATGAATACAGAGACTGAATGATACTTAAAAAAATAAAAATAAATAAAAATAAAAAGCTATGTTTTCAAATATAATTCATAACATTTTGGATATTTAAATTGATACATTGGGTCAGATGGACTGTTTGGTAAATATTACAAAAAAACTAGAAAGTACTAAATATTAATTCAAAAGACTAAAGGGTGATTAAGGTTTTGCATTACATTTTGGAGGGGGGGAATGTTTTTGTTTTCTTTTTCCCCAGAGTACAAAAAAGTAAATCCACGCTATGGAAAGCAGCTCTAACTTGTATTCTGTTACACATTTAAGACACTTTGAAATTTATTTGTTTAGTAAGATAAACAATAAAGACAGAAACCTCCAGTAAACACTATGCAATTCTAAATGAATTAATCTACATAAATGAAAAAAAAAAAAAAAGAACACCTGAGACTGAAAGTTTTATGTATTCCTCTCATAACAAATGAGAAGTATTCCTGGGCCTCACATGAGGATGCAACAAGACAGTGCTCCCATACATAACATTACTGTGTTTTCAGAACTACACGTTGTGCAGACTTTTTCAAGTTATCACAGTAAACACGAAGTTCACACATTGGAATAGCTAATATATTGATTTCCTATTCTCTTATCCTCTTACATCTTCAGTCAGCATTTCCTCTGGAATAATGCAAGATATTTTGTGACTAATCTCTAAAGTTTCTCTAATTTTGACCCAAAGGATACTCTTTTGATAGCAATTTGTCCTTACTAACAGGTTCCATTAAAAGCATGAGATTTAAAAATAGCTTGTCAAAAAACTCTCAGCTGAACTTATTGCTAAATCATGTTTATTTTCCCCTTGATATACCCTTGCACCGTGTGTTTTGGTGTCTACTCATTTCTTCATCCTCTAGTAGTGAAGATTCCCATATTTTTTGTTAATTCCCCTGCTGTTTACACCTCCTTAGGTGACTGAATATTACTGCTCAGAGTCTTTTCGTTGTCTCTAGCCAATGACTCTAAGCAAAGCATTTCCACTACTTGTTTTTTTGTTGTTTTTTTTCTTTTTTAAAATGCTTCTAAGATCTCCTCTCTTTCCCTTAAAGGGCCCAAAACAGGTGTCTGCCTCTGCTGTTGCTGGAGGCCTTCCTCCACTCACTTCCACCAAACACATGCCACAGTATAATTTCTTGTCTTTCCTCTCAGCTTTACCCAACTCCCATTTGTTGCCATCTCATGCTTCTTAACAAAGCTAAATAAAACCTTTCTGCGCAGTAAGATCTTTCATTCCTGCTTTCATATTCTCAATTTAACAAATGGTCTTTC
The DNA here is from genome assembly GCA_013399175.1 of Odontophorus gujanensis. Lineage (NCBI taxonomy): Eukaryota > Metazoa > Chordata > Aves > Galliformes > Odontophoridae > Odontophorus > Odontophorus gujanensis. Next base: position 834,418 of record VXAB01002902.1, read on the forward strand.
ATATATCAATATCTATGCAACTCCAGTTCATAATAAACTGATATGCTACTACATATTTTTAATTAAAACATCTTTTATTGTCCTGAAGCACAAAGAAGATAGATAACTTATTATATTTGCATGGATTATGTATTTTTTAAAGTTCTTCTCCAGTATGTTTCTCCAACAAGATTCCTTAATGTTGGAAGATGGTGCATATGACTTTCTATTTCTTTGTATTTGGAATTCATCTTGGAAAATGTTTATAATGAATAGCCCTGAACTTGTCTCTGTAGAGAGACTCAACTCAAGCACTGATCTTCCCCAGTCCCTCAATTTTCTATTGTCTAGGAGTTGAGCAGTGTTATTTTCAAGGAACAACTCTAGAATTTGAAAAGTGGTTCAATTGCAAGAAAGTTGTTGAATTATCATAGAGAAAGATTGCTTCATTTCTCAAGAAGGAGTAGCTGATGTCTCATGGGTTGTTTTGGCAAAATCATCTACTTAGATTAATACCAGCTGCTCATTTCCTCCTTTTCTTACCCAACTGACTACTTCTAGGGATAGATGCATAAGAGAATTCTTGTTTTCTTGAGGGCTTCTCTGTTTCTGAAATTATATCTTGCCATTTGAGACCAATAAAACTAAAATTTTGTGTAAATCACTCTTGGATTTGAAAATGACTGATTGTGCAAGAAAAGGATGTGACTTTATATGGTAAACAAACATCATTCATCCTGATATAATCTAAAATACTAAACAGGTTTTAGAGAAGAAAAACATACCCGAAGAAAAGAAAGCCAGGTGTCCAGTAATGGACAAAAAAAAAAGAAAAAAAAAGGAAACCACAAAATGTCAAATAGATTTCATGCAACGCAATTTGCTTCCAATTTACCAATCACATTTGCTGAAGCCACTTAGGAATCTGTAGGCAATTGTTTGGTTTCGGACTCAAAGCTATATGTAGCTTCATGAACATTCTCACTTGCTAAAGGCAGTCCAGCTCCAGACACCCTACAGTCATCTTAGAGCTCCCTCCACTCTGTGCTGCAACTGCAGGAAATCCCATATCCCAAACATTAGAAGATTCATTGAAAATGTATTGTTAAGCACTGCACTCTCAAAAGCATTTCAGCAATAACTGTAATTCACTTTCCAGGGCAACCACTGACTTAGTTTTGAGGAAGGGCGATAAATAATTTCTTTTGCATGCATAAATTCCAGACAAAATATTCAGATTGTCTCTTCAGTTTATTGTGTTGATGATCATTTTACTTAATAGCTAATGAAGCTTTCTGTGTCATTTTCTTTCACATAAAAATAGCTATAGCTTCTATGACTTAGGATGAACTTTAGCCTAAGATATAACTTTGTACCAAGATCAGAGTAATAAAATTCTTTATCACTCTTAGTGGGAATAAAATTTCTTGACCTCTTTATAAAGTGTTAATTTTGGAAAATGAAGTGTAGTCAGCAATGAAAATGTTCTTTCCTTGCAAAATAAATAATTTTTCACGTATAATTTAGTAGTTAAATACTACAAACCCCTATTAAGACAACACATTTGTCAAACCATCTGAATTCCCTCAAGATGGTAATTCAAGACTGTCACTATAAACTCTTGGAGTTTTAGTATATCTATTATCTTGCTATGAGTGACTCCACTTCAAGGGAAATTTGAATTTTCTATTGTGAGACACTGCTTTTTGGCCAATGCAGATATGCATTCTCAGGGATGAGCTTACTGTTGTGAGGAAATAGAAGAGCATATACCTCCATGGGTATCAGCTGTATTGTTAACTTCATCACTGGACAAATTAACATACAAATAGTCCTGCTGAGAGGAATAATCAGTTTCTTTCTCAGAAATTCTTTGCTTTACAGGCTCAGCAGCTGCACTGATTTCTGTATTTGCCTCCTTAACAGTTGGACCAAAATCTGTTCCCAATGTAGATTAAGATTCACAGCTTTTTCTCTAGTTTTCCCATTACCCTCCTTTTGCTTCTCCATTTCTGTCCTGTTCTTCCACTTTCATTCACCCCTTTGGAGTTAACTAGACTAAGCTCTACCAAGAGGACAGAGTAAAAGACATCAGCATGATAGTGCTCTAGGCACACAAAAATGTCTGTCATGAGTAAGCTATTGCTGCAAAGCAAACAGACATGCTAGCAATTTTTTAATCACATAAATAACTGGTCATGGAATCCACCAATAAAGACACAAACAGTAGCTTCATTACAATCAGAAATAAATCTTAATATTTAACACAACACAAGAAATTGAAAGATATTTTTGGAAGCTTGAAATCCGTTTTCCTTAATGCACTGAGAAGTTATTTATTTTGGTGGGTAAAAGTAATCTCTCACACAGAAGTGGGGAAGGAAAATCCTTCAACAAGGGAAGAGATAGAAGAAAAATCTTCAGGGCATATGGCAGCCTGTCAACACATAAATGAACAGCAATACAAAATGGACACATGGTCCTAATCCCTCCAGGCACGGGTACTGCATTAGTGAGGCAAAGTCTGACTGTCTCATCATGCCAGGAAGGTTGTGAAAGCAAATTGGGACTAAACCCTCTGCTAAGAGTACTCACACTAGTTAGATTTCAGTTTTTCACCTGCTATTTCTAGCCTCTGCTCCTCAACTACTGTCAGTGCTTTCCTGAGAATGGGAAAAAGTTCAAACCTTTCTCCTTGCCCTGCAAGGCATTTTGTCTTTTATTTACTTTGTTTTCGTTTGCCAGAGAGTCTGTCCTGCTGTCTGTTCTCTCCCCCTACTCAAAATGCTCTGCCTTGAACTCCTGCCTCCTTGACCCATTCCTGACTGTAGGACACATCACATAACATTTTTTTTCTCCTTAACTTACATGAATGATTGAATATAAAATTTACAAAACCAAAGCTGCCAGTCTTGAAAAAGTTTTGTCTTTCAAAAGTGTTGACTCCCCACCTCTGGGAAAAAGCAAATTGTCTTCTGTTTCTCATAGATGAAGCCCTCTGAAGCATTCAGATAAAAACAAACGAATATAAAGATAAGAAAATTGATGGTCTCTTTAATTTCTAAAGCAAAATTGGATGACAATAAATCTTTTTCAACCTAGTTCTAATGCAATTTTTTTCAAAAACCATGTTTTAGATTTCATAATTTTTCATTTTCTTTCACTGACAACATGCAAATCTGTGACTAAATTAGGATCATGAATTTTGTTGCACATGACAATTTCCCTAACAAGATCCCAATTCACTGTACACATAGCCAGTTCCCAAAAACATACAGAGAGCTTCTAATATATGTTAGTTATCAAGACGTTAATGTTAAAAGGTCAAGAATAACAAAAGAGAATAGTAAGGCCTCCTGAAGTCTTAAGCCCAGCTCCCACTTCTGTGATGACTGCCATTTGCCATCTCCATAACTTCCAGAAATGGCTGTGAGCTGAAATGAATCATATCATGTTTTCTTTTGTTGGCTTCCTCAGGAAGAAGATAATCCTATAATTATAAGTTACAAGAGACACTACTAGTTCAATGGTCTCCATTGATTTGACAAAGTGAACATTCGGAAAAGCAGCCTGTATTCGGATTTGCTTTGTAAGGGAAATAGTAAAAATAGTAACTGAGATGTGTAAAAATATTTTAAAAAGCTAATTAGAAAAACTTTAACACCAAAGACAAAGTTGCCATAAAAGTCAGTCAAGGAAATGGTAAATCACTGAAATGATCAAATAAAATGAGATGGACGTTTCTGGCTGAGATTCTTACTGTTTAATGGTCTCATTCACTCCCGGTCAAAGAGGTTCCTGACAATGCGTTTTCTGGACTTTTATTCACCCTATTCTGAAATGACATAATCAGTCACAGTTACTTAGAATCACCCAGTGCCCTGGCAGTAATGCTCACAAGTAATGGGCATCAGCATCACCATGCTCAGATTCTTACACAAACTTGAGACTAGTCAGTGACAGGTACCTGCAAGCGACATATTTTCCCTGAGCCACCATATGAGGACGATGAGTCCTCATACACCTCACTGCTCAGGACTGCCAGTTAGCGTACCTTTTCCCTTCAAGCACATGCCTCTATACCTTAATAATTCATGACACAGATTAACAGAGCAATCAGTTCTTAATTTTTATATCCCACCTTCACTATTTTACACCATACATCTCAGCCCCTGTACAGAGCCTCTATGTGAACCATCGAAAGAGCATGACGTGAAAGTAACTACTACTACATTTTGTAATCCGTAGATGGAAAAAATTGAGGAATGTTTTTTGCTTCTCAAAAAACACATAATTTCCTCTTCCATGTGCATACTTCCAAGCTTCAGCAGAAACATCCCCAAGAACATATTACATCTAAGATCTAGAGCTTGAAGAAATTAGTTTACAGATACCAGAGAAACTTCTGTAAGTGTCTTCTACAGAACTGAAAATCGAATAATAATCTATGAGGTATCAATGAACTACTGAGGATAGTATATTGAATAAATTGATTGTTTAATCCTATTACATTCCCTGGCCCATTATAATGACCAAGGCATAGTGACCCTACTGTTGTGGGGCCCCGCAGACCAGTGTGAAGGGACCCTCTTCACTCAGAAGGAATATAAAAGACTCACCTCTCTCACAACACACCAAGTTGGATGAGACAACAAACATGTATGATTCTTCTCCACCTTTTCTTCCTCCATGAAAAGAAGAGAGTAGGAAAAAGAGCCTGCTGCCTGTAGTCATCTAAGTGCATACAGCCTTCAAAAGAGAGGAGAAAAAAGCCCAGGGCTTCATTCCAGGCTAGCAGAGGTAGCTGCTGCCTTAATTTCCAGAGGACCTTTCCCCAAGATCCCTAAGTCTCCTGTATCATATCAAGACTCCGTGCACTTAATTTAGAGCTGAAGTGTGAGAGAAGACAGGTTGATGAGTCAGGAGGCCTAGGATATCTGGGCCCCAGCCCAGACATTTCTGAGAATACTTGATTAGTTACTCTGGGTTCACTGAGTATAAGATAAAGCTGTTCATAAAGTGAGAGAGAAATTTTCATTTTATACTCCTTATCAGGGAAAGTTTGACTGCTTTTCAATAGAGATTTAAGATGCTTTACATCTTTGAAGAAGCGTAAGTCAGAAAATTGCTTGGGATACATATCCCTCACATGGTCCTGGTAAATCACGAGTGATTTAGTCAAATAAGACTGGTCATAAATGCATGCTTAAAAATAGCAGTACATTTTGAATCAGTCTTTTTGTTGAAACAGATGTGCAAAATATGTATACTTACACTCGTGTATCCAACCTTTTGTCTTACCTGGGCACCACTGAGTGAATAAGAATTGTCTTGGGCTGCAGATACATATGTTTCCTGGTTAGTAATGCCTTCTGTTTGTTTTCATGGAAACTTCAGCAAATACAAAGAGCATAATAACATAATATGATAGAGGAAATTCTCAGCCACAAAACACTATTTTCCAGTATAGTCACCTTTACTAGCTATGCATTTTTTCCAGCGATGAACAAGAGGTTGCATGCCATGCTTGTCTCCATCTTGTCTGGTCCCCATCAATGTTCAGCAAGCTTCAATGAATGTCAGTGGGTGCTAGTTTTTCTGCATGAAGGAATTCAATGAAATACTTTTGCTTTGTGTGCACACTTCCCTGTTAGACACCATTTTGTCAGACTGTCCCTCTGCTGCCATCTGTCACATGGCAACAAAATCTAACAGGATATTGGTGGGAAGGTTCAGCCTGTACTGTGGTACCACAAAAAACCTACCTCTGACACCATGGGCCAACATAGTAAAACAGGAGGTGTTACTTTCAGGGCAGCCCTCATAGACTATATAATACAGTAAATCTAAACAAAACTTATTTTAATTTTAAGAACGTGTGAAATATTTGTCCTTATTTTTGTGGAACTAATACATTAATCTGGATAGAGAGTATTGGTTGTCATTCTTAGAGAGTTCTCAAGGAGTTCATCAGAGATCTTTGATGACAAATTTACTCTTCCTGTGCTTCATCCTTGACAGTAAGTGTTCACAAATGTGTATACTGCCAAAAAGTGATGACATGAATAAGGTGTGGTTGTGAAGTGAATGATATTTCTTTCTGGTAATACAGAGATTATGAAAATCTGATAAAGAGACATAAATAGGTTTTTGAGTTGAATATTTGATTGCAACTTTATAGATTCAATTTGAAAATATGAAGGTAATGTATTTACATCAATTGAAAATGGTGCTGCAAACATAAATTGATGATTTTTTTTTGTGATTTTGAATCCTATTCTCAAACCCCATTTTCAAAGTAGAAAGCATAGCTACATATTCTTTGCTGTTCAGAGCCCTGGGTTTAGCCAGTGCATCAATATGCATACATTTCCCATCACCTGAGCCAGCACTGCACAGCGCTGCCCCCACCATGCCACAGGTTCAGTCAACACTATGTTAATAAAGCACTGATGTTTTGGCTGTTGCTGAGTAATGGATGCACACCTGGGGCCTCTCGCAGGGCAGAGGGTGACTACATTACCAGTCATGCCAGGCCACATACAGGCTAGCTGTGGGTTCAAGTGCCTCCCTATTGTGAATTTGAGAGCATCTCTTGAACATCTCTGTGGAAAATATTCAATAGTGCCATATAATAGAAATCTTGAAACAGTTAACTCATATCAAATAAGACAACACAGGCAATCCATACAATACAATGCTCAAAGAATCTGAACCAAATCTCTTTGCATTTAAAATTGTGACTTACAAATTGAATGTTTTAATTCCTTTAGCACAGCTTGCTAATTGCCAGAAATATCCTAGGAAAGCCCTTTTTATACCTTAAAATTTCATATATTCTTTAGAGGAGATAAACTTGCATGGGGAACACCCCTTCCAGAAGCATCCACTTAACAGAATAATTGAATGCTATGTGCTCGTTTTATTACTGCTATTGGCATTGATGCTGATGTGACCCTAGATATAAGAGGCCCTTCAAGGAGTTCTAGTAACTCTGCTGAACTGACTTTAAACAGAAGCAGTACATTGTAAAATGTAGCCTAAACATTATTTGAAAATTAAGGGGCTTCACAGGCTTCTTCAGTCCCTCTGAAACTCAGAAGAAAAAAAATAAAAAAATAAAATAAAATAAACAATATTTTTTTAGAAGTTATCTGAGAAGTTTCTTGCATGGAAGGTGCTTTATGAAATTCTGTAAATGGGAAGAAAAGTGGGTGATACCACCTCAGCTTTAATTGTAGCATAAGGTCTGGAATACTGCTGCTTAGCAGTAAATAGTGTGCTATTTTCTTTAAAAAGGGGGTATAAGCAGACAACTCATAGTTCTGTGCAGGACTTTGCATAATATCAGCTTTCTCACTTCAATTTTGTTAGTTCTGGCAGTGGCATATACACCACCAGGTGGCTGTCAGAATCAGTCAAGATTTTTATTTGATTAAACAGCATTTCTTGATAATGGGTACCACTATGCTGTGGGTCTATGCTATTCTGGATGCACTGAGTTAACTTCATTACTTTCTGCTCTGTCAAATATGGATCCATGGCTGGAGCTGAGGAATTGCTTTAGATTCTCTTTGTCATTTAAATTCTTAAGGAGAAAACAAAGCCATGAGGTATCCTCAGGCTTGCCTTGGCAATGACACATGCACAGAGCCTGAGGATATTGGAGAACAGGGGATACAAGGGCATTCTGTTCTTCTACACCCCCAGGAATTCATCGCTGGTGGTGTCATATATCTTACTGCTTCAGGGAATTAAGAAATGTCCTTTCTGAAGGACATTATCAGCTCTTGTTAATTTAACAACACAAGCTGACTGAAGGACTGGGATGTCCTCATAATATTTGGATATATTTTTCCTGATCATAAGTCCATGCAAGTTTTAGATTCTCTGCCTTCTGTTTCATACCCACATAACTCCAGAACCAGAAAAATTACAAATTCAGCAATCCTTTGAACTGTCACTTTAAAAAAAATAAATACATAATTTAATATGATTGAACAAATATCTCCTTTTTCTGAAATATAGAATATTGGCCAATAATAACTGTGTGCAAGAACTTAGCTACTACAATTCCTTGGCATTCATCACCACACCCTAGCAAGTGCTAGGCATGTCATGACCTACCAGAAGGGCAATGCAATGGTTCATTGCTGAGGCACACAGCCAAACCTCCTAGCAACACTGCTTGTGCACACCTGGTCCCTTGCAGCTCCCCAGCCTCACTGGGTAGGACTACACTGGCAGCACACTCCCCACACAGGCAGGTAGTGCAAGGCTCTGTGTAAACTCACACCAAGTCTCAAATTGCTTTGTCATCTTTTAGGGCATTGCCTCAGTGAAGCTTCGGTCTCATGACCAGAATTTGTGTGCAAGATGGGGATGGACAGGAGCACTCAGTGTTAAAGGTCCTGAAGCCCTGGAGGACAAGGCTTTCACATCATTCCTAGTTCAGTGTAAATAAACCCTTTGCAAACCCAGATCATAAAATAACTTGCTATTTAAGATAAACACATAAAACTGGTGTTTCAGAAGGAACAGTGACACTTGGGATGTTGGGAAATGTTGACACTCAGGTTTGCAGCCACTATTGCTCCCTCCTTCACTGTGCTGCACTTGCCCATATAGGTATTGTGATTTAGCCTATTGCATGGACTTCACCTCTACATTTTTTGGAGGAAACAATGTTAGCCCTTGTGCATACATGTACATTGCTTGTATTGACCACATCTGTAAGGAGAAAGTGGGGGCCAAATGCTAAGGAGATCAATCCTATTTCTTATCTAAAGCCCAGCTGCAGTAAGTAAACCTCATCCACCCAAATGACATGAAAAATCTACAAGAGGTCCCACTGCCGCAAGACAGGAAAGATTAAGCATCCTGAGACAACACACACTTTGCGTGACTAGATGCAAACTACTAATATTCAGATACTGATTTGAATACAGCCAGAAGTTGATTTCCCAAAACCCAAGAAGCTATGAAAGGGCAATTCACCCAACCAGAGAAAAATCGTACTCTGCCTGCCACCTTTCCCTGCACAATTTTCACAGTACAGTGCTTGAAACTGCACATGGTGGCCTAGTCCAGACAAACTCTTCCACAAGAGAGGCCTACAGTGCAAGCACCTATCACGGCTCACACACCTGAGCTCATTCAACAGCATTTGAGGTGGAGCCTCACGGCACAGTAGTTGGACTCAGGCATCTTTGCAGTGTATCACCAAGACTCCTGAACTCAGCCTCTGGAGTACTGACTGTAGTAGTGGAGAAAACAGAAGGGCCTGGCCCTACTAGTACACCATGCTACTGAGTGGGGCTGTGGGGGACATGGCTATGATAGTCCTTCTTGCTATCCGAGCAAGAGCAGAGCAACAGCAAGGTTTCACAGTGCCTCTGTAAAGAGCCCTTGTGAAACTAAATCTTTGTGATACAAGATTTCTAAATTTCAACTTTCTACATCTGATTTTTAATAGCTACGGTACTGCGGTGAGCTTGACAGAAGAGAAAAACAAGTTATCTCCCACAGAAACCCCACACAGGAACAACAAGGAGAGGAGTGTTGAATTTGTAAATTTTCCTCATTTTGGAATCAAACATTTCCCAAGTTAGATTCTTGCCATTAAGCTTGCCATTCTATCAGTGTAACAGTAGACATGCAAATCAATATTGATATAACATCTGAAAAGAAGAGGCTTTGAGCTTATTTATCTGAAGCATGACCACGTCACAGCCAGCTGGGAATTGAAGAAAAAAGTCAAAAGGTTTGAACATTCAGAAAAATTTGGACTTCATCTTAGATTATGGATCAGCCTATGTCTCTAGGATGTGATTGGCATTTATAACTCTCTTTCCTGAATTTGCTCTGCACTGTAGCTATATATACAGGAAATTACTTCCTCAGGGACTTTCCATGAAATCAACTACATTGATGTTATAATTGCTTTTGCAACCTTAGTAAACTTATCCTTCATCTGAGTCTCTGTTTTACCTTTTAAGGATGTCTATTACCTGGTTCACAGACGTACAGTTTTTCTGACCAGAGACAATCCCTGGGGCAATCAGAAAGAAGGGGGGAGAGAGGCAAAGATCAGGGGAATGCCTAAAGGCTGGTACTGTTACACGCGTAGCAATGGTATTATCACTTATAGGGTATAATGCAACATACACCCTAAATGTATACAACTCTTCTCTATCATATATTGTGGGTGCATTGCACATGAAATAAAGAGCTGACTCAAGCAGCATTTTTCCATGTTCTGCACGTGTATGTCCTGTACTTGGTAGTGTCAGAAAAAAAAACCTAAGGCAGGTCAAATTTGGAGTATATAAATGTATCTTGTCTTAATGGAAGATAGCTACCTTTAATCTGTAAATTAAGACCAATTAAATGAGTTGGAGCAGCTTCACTCTCAGTTAAAATTCTTGTTTTTCTGATGTGAATCTGACTTGTCCTCCTGCCTAGCAGCCAGGTGAGGTAGGAAACAGCCCACTTACCTGTCCCACCAGCACTGAGTGGCATCTGCCAGCTGCAGCATGGAGAAATACCACTTCTGCATAGCAGGTGCATGCCCTGTGCCAGCCAGAAGCTGTTCTTGCATCCGCTGCCATCAGCAGTGCTTCCAAATACTGACATTCAAATAGCCAAACACTTAGGAGTTGGGAGGGAGAAGGACAGGGAAGAAAGTTCCACAGACGTTTATAAGGCAGATATGGAAACAAGTGGGCACCACTGGTGCCTCACAAGCAACACTTGCTGGATAAAGGGTTGCTGATAAATGACAATTGACTTCTTTTTTGTTGCTGACCAACATCTTGGTTGCCAGCAATTGAGCTGTAATGTACGCTGGCTGCCGTCCTAACAAACTGCAGGTGGAGCAGGGTTGAAGCAATGCCATTACAAGTCATTGTCTGCTAGATCAAAGTGCACAGAGAAGAAGTGCAGGTGTGCTATGTTAATACCTACATCTGTCTTTCAAGTCATCCCATAATCAAATCTAATGTGGTTCCATATTGGCATGGTCTCTTGGACCTCAAACATTTTGATGAAGCTTAATGCATCACATATTGGTAGTATTCACATGCTAGATGTGCAATGCTCATATTTTCTTCCTAATACTCATGTCATCTCTAAAAGCAAAATACATAAGATAATACTACACGTGTACTCAAATGCAAAATATACAGGCTCAGTGGTTCTGGGAAAACTGAAGTTTTGTTTTCTCCTTTTCTTGCCCTAAGAATGCAAATATTGAGTCTAAATGTACAGTCTTGACTAGATTTTCACTATTTATAAGTTACCTGGCTTTGACTGCTTATTCTTACTACTTATAACTTCCAGTTCTCAGTGAATTTATCCCCCCCCCCAGTGAAATGCAAAAATGTCATTTATTATCCTCATTTTATATGATGTGGAATGAAGACAAAGGCAACCAGTCATATACCCTCCACCAGGAAATAGTCCACAGCAGAGGAGAAACTAAATCTATCAGGTCCAAACGAGTCCTGTGTTTTCAAACTCGCTCTCACTCTGTGTATGTCATCAGCTCCAGAAAAGCAGGCAAATGGCACTCTGTGTGCCTGTGTTTCTGAGGACCCAGGTTCTCTACTAAGTTTCACTCATCTGTAGCTTAACAAATTACCAGAAGTCAAACAAACCCCTGGTGTCTGCGTACATGCTCTTGGCAAATATAAACTAATGTTTAATCCTTCTTCTTTGGATGTTAAATGATCACGCATTGTTTGGATCAGCCATAAACTGAAAGCATGCTCACAGACAGTTGGTGAGACCACTGAAATGTGGTAAATTGTGGAACCGCAGTAACTTGTTTGGGAGTTAGAGCCGAGAGAGAGAGAGTGTAAGTATAAGGCCGATCCATTTTCAGTGCCTTGTGAGTATGCTGACCTGCTGGAGAAGAACTCTGTGGAGACGGACTTGGATGTCCTAGTGGAAAACGGATTGACCATGAGCCAGCAGTGTGCTGTAGCCAAAAAGGCCAATAGCATCCTGGATTTCATTAAAAGAGTGTGGTCAGAAGGTTGAGGGAGGTGACCCACCTCATCTACTCTGCCCTGGTGAGGCAGCATCTGGAGTACTGGGCTCCCCAGTTCAAAAAAGAAAAGAATCCACCAGAAAGAATCCAGCAAACAGCCACAGAGATTTTGAGGGGTCTGGAGCATCTCCTGTATGAGGAAAAGCTGAGAGACCTGTGGCTGCTCAGCCTGGAGAAGAGAAGACTAAAGATGAATCTTATCAACACTTACTTAATCGGTGAGAGTAAAGTGGATGTGTCCAGGCTCTTTTCAGTGGTGCCCAGCGACAGGAAAAGGGGCAAGAGACAAAAACTGGAATACAGGAAGATTCATACAAACGTGCAAAAGATCTTTTAATGTGAGGATGATGGAGTGCTGAAACAGACACGGAGAGTTAGATTTTGAACATCTCCAGAGGAGCCTCCACTGTCTGGAAGCTTTCCTGTGCAACTTGCTGTGGAGAACCTGCTTTAGCAGGAAGGTTGGAATCAACAGTCTCCAGAGGTCACTTCCAACCCCTACGGTTCTGTGATGGTGACAATTCTATGATGAATACAGTAATACAATATTTGCTTTTTGGAAAATTAGCTTTCTTGTACTGTCCCATGAGCCTTAAAAATATTTGATAGGTTTTTTTAGACAACCTAATGAGTACTTTGCAGACAAAAAAGAAGAAAAAATCATTGAATAATCACAGTATCACAGAATTGTAGGAGTTGGATGAGACCTTTAAAGATCATCAAGTCCAACCCCCTGCCAAAGCAGACTCCTAAATCAGGTCACAGAGGTAGGCGTCCAGGTGAGTCTTGAATGTCTCCAGAGAAGGAGACTCCACCACCTCTCTGTGCAGCCTGTGCCAGTGCTCCGTCACCCTCACTGTGAAGAAGTTCCCACACACATTTGTGCAGAACTTCCTATGCTTCAGTTTGTGGCCATTTCCTCTCATCCTATCGCCACATACTGCTGAGAAGTGTCCAGCCTCGTCCCTTTGCCTCCCTCTCCTTAGATATTTATAGACGTGGATCAGATCCCCTCTGAATCTTTTCTCAAGGCTGAACAGACCCAGGTCTCTCAGCCTTTCCTCATAAGGGAGATGTTCCATGTCCTTTATCATCTTTGTAGCCCTCCACTGTACTCTTTCAAGGAGATCCCTGTCTTTTCGTACCAGGGAGTCCAGAACTGGACACAAGGTGAGCCCTAACCAGGGAAGAGTAGAGGGGGAGGATCACCTCTCTTGACCTGCTGGCCACACTCTTTTTAACGCACCCCAGGTTGCCACTTCTTGGCCACCAGATCACACTGCTGGCTCACACAGCCTGCCATCAATAAGAAATGAATCAGAATAAATTTGCAGCATTTTCAAAGGCAGGAGGGGACTGTAGGCTTAGAATTTGCGATGGTTCAGTGCCTTAAGTCTGCCCACCTCCAGGCAGTCTCATACCAGAGTGGAACACTGTTGTGATGGCAAGGTGCACAGCAGAGCTTAGACCATCCCTGTGCATAGCAGGCAGGGGACTGGCACCTACCTCAGGGGCCATGTTACTTCCCACAGGTAGTGGAGCTGCATCTTCCTACCATGGAACACAGCCAGTGAGCTGTTCACGGCTGCAGCAGCAGATGTTTCTGCTTTTTGGGGGCCAAAAGAAACTTTATAAGGCTTTTCCTCCTTTTCAGGGAGAGATGCCAAAGCAGTCAAGAAATGGGAAATGTATAGCATTACTCACATATCAAAAACAGGAGGGAAAAGCTATATTTGGATTGGTTGAAAGTGTATACAGAGCCAAGCTGTCATTGCAAAAAATGGGAATTGCACCTGTGCAACTCAAATAACTGTGTCTGCAAAAAGGAGGAGAAGCTTCTCTGTTTCAAAAGATAACATATAATTATTCAAAAACTTCTTCAGAAAAGGATATAATAGCAACTAGAAAGAAATAATTCTGAAATGGAGCGAGGAACACTTTCCTGCACACATCTGGCACTTTATCTTATCACGGTGGGATAATAGTGTCATAGTCGTCTTCAAATCAGATGCAGACTATGCTTCTTAGTCAACCAAATCTTTGTTTAAATTAGACTTTAAAATGAACTGTTGCAAGCTTGTTATCAGTAAAAAATTTCACTTCATTTTTGACAATCAAATTAGGTTAAAATAAATAGAAATATCCCACGAGAAGGGGAAATATTTTGTCTGTTGGATTTGGTATTTGCAATTTTTGCTCTTTCAATGCTGTACAAAAACATTTGTGGCTTTATTTATTTATTTATGGAAATAATTACAGTCTGTCAGAATCTCTGTTTTTAAGTGCTGAATTCATGAAGATTACAAACAGCTTGTACATTTATGCTTCTGTGGAACTCTATGTGTAGACCTCTGTAGGACTAACTTAGTAGACGCACATTCATCTGAACAATTAATTATTTCATTGAGCAGTGGAACTGTTCGATTTGAGATTAACTACCATTAGCGTTCAGAGAACAGTTCCTGAAGGCAGAAAACTGAATGCATCTGTTACACCCTTAACCTATACAACAGAGGTTTTGTGGTTGTATATGAGTGCATCAATAAGACACTATGTTCTTGTTCACAGTAACTTCAAATACAAGCATAGCAAGATTAAAGTATTTCAATTTCCCTTAGTAAACTCACAGAATGAATGACATTTTTTTTTTGCTTCATATTGCCTCACTCTTATTCACCTATTTCTTCACCTACACAGCATCTTCCCTGACCAGCAAGTACTTGGTACCAACTTGCATTATCTATTCTCACATCTACATATCTGTCACTAACGTGCACTGCCCCTCTTCATTATCATAATTTATGCCATTCTAATTAGTAGCTGTCCCAGTAACAATACGTTGTCAAATAGCTAATGAATGCAGAAATGGCTATCTCTGTGAGGAAGGGAAACCTGCCTCTTTAGAAGACAATGGAGACATCATCTCCAGATATGCATGGAAAGGTTTGCTTTACCAAAGACAGTTTACCTTCAGCCACAGCAGACTGAGATATTATGCAGGTAGAAATGTTATGTGTACGTGCATGTGCAGAAGTAATCACAATTTTGCGGGGAGATGGGCAAAGCTGGTTTTGGTAAAATATAAAGAGTTAACATTACAGCTTAGAATTAAAACTGAGTCAGTAGGAAGCAAGAGCAATTCCAATCTGGTGAACTTCAGTAACACTTGAGGGACAAATTTCGAGAGAGTGATCAAGGTGAGCACCAAAAAGTGTACGACAGTACACTGGTGTTTTTCATCAACTGAAAAAGCTGAAACACACACCACATCCTGACAGACTGCTTTATATTCACCCTGTGCATTCTGAGGTGGGACTTAGATCTCTATACTTCATACTTCTTGAAGAAATGTAGAGCAGTACAGCCTGCATGCTATGGGCTGAGAGCAACACAGGGCAGGGATGCAGCAGCCAGTGAGAAGAGGGAAGTGATGTGAAATACAATCAAGAGCAATCTACTTAGGCTTGGAAGAGGTGGTGCACCAACACCTCTGCTTTCTCCTATTTTTAGTACTCATTCTGAGAACAAAACCTTGCTTTCTTTTTCCTCCCACGTGGCCATCTGCAGCACCATCTCAAGCCCAGCTGAGTGCAATTATTTTTCCCCTGTGCACTTTACTCTGTCTTTTAATTTCAGTGAGATGCTGGTAGGTTAAGATATGACTTAGGCACACTTACTCACCGCAGCCTGACACGTTACACCCTTGAGAACCTTATACATCTCCAGCTCCAGCATGGTAACCTGGGGTGCATTAAAAAGAGTATGACCAGCAGGTCAAGAGAAGTGATCCTCCTCCTCTATTCTGCCCTGGTGAGGCCTCACTTTGTGTCCAGCAATCCTACCAAAACCAAAGATCCACAGCCAACTCAACGTTCAAGAAATGTACTTCAAGCATATGTAAGTTTCTCCCCGCTACACATGCTATGTGGGATGAACAGCAAAGCCAAGGACTAGGGTACAGTTGCAGTCAGTCATCTATTGCAGAAAGCTGTCTCTTCCCATGTTATTCTTAAATAACTGCAACATCAAGGAAAGTACCAAACTACATCAGTGGAATCAGACAGCACCCCTAGGAAAGCAGAATTATTTTACCAAATAGTCTCCTCACCTTGAGTTAATTTATAATTAGCTGAAGCTTTTTGTTTGCTTGTTTTATTTTCAGTCAAGTTTGTTCTTTATGTCAAATTGGATACTCTGGATGCAACCATATTCTATTTGTTGTTATTAAATTATTTGTTACTTTCTTAACTTGTGACTTTGGGGGCTTTCCATTAGGAAAAAGTGTTTATCTAAATCACTTTGCTTCATTATTGATCCAAGATTTAAGTCAAGAATTATAAGACATCTAGGGAATGGCTTGTTTCAGATGTTTCTTTGGTTATATGTATTTGCCCAGTCTGTAACTCTCATTTTCATTAGTGAGAGCTGTGCCTCCTATTAACAGCAATACAGTATATATGTTGATCAGATATGGATCATACAGCTAACTTGTAGTTCTTATTTGAGTAAACACAAACAACAGATTATACAAATATTTTCTGAGAAACCATGATTATGAATGAAGGTCTGTAAGATTTGACATTCTGATAACTTGGGAACAGGCCTAAAGTTTAAATCAGAGATGTCATCAGTTAACTCATAAGGCTTTCTACTCTATAGGAATTCACTGAGCAAAAGCATGCTACGGTTAATCATGGAAGCCCATGATGCAAGGAAACTTAGTGGGCAGTTTCAGAAGTGTATATATATGAAAGGGGAGAACAAATGGTTGGGACAACGAAAACTTGTGTATTTCAGTGAATGAAAGTAATTTCTGTGTTTGTGGCAACAAAAGAGTTATTATTAAAAGACTGTCCCAGTCTCACCAGAACATCTGGTCACGTTTCTCTATCTGTTCTTTAACTGTGTATCTTTAATCTTTTTTATTTTTCTTTGCTCATCTTGGGTCTGGTGAAGGTTAAACAAGCAATGGCAATGAAAGTCAGTGGAAAAAATTTGATGGTTTGGGGCACAGCCAAGAGGACATTGTGCAAGCTGCCCTACACTGACCTTCAAGTGCCTGGAGTCTCCATCAAAAGAGATCTTCCTGTGAGACAAGAAGTAATTCGATCTTTTTCTGGCTGGCTCAAGTCTTCTTACCAAAGGCTACAAGTTCATCTGTAGTGTACACAGCATGTCCTTAATTGAATGAACTGAAACTATCTAATGCATAATCCTTGAAACATCATCTGCAGCTTTAGTTTTCACTTGGGAGTTTGCATTACTCTGATTTTCAGCTTCATTCCATCACTTTCTTTTATTTCCAGAGCAAAAAGGATGAACATCATTTCAAAAAATCAAGGCTTACTCTACCAATTTTTCATTGAGTTTGACATAATAAATCCAGCCATTCTACTCCATTAAAGACATTTCATAAATGCTGTTTGAAATTTTCTTGAGTGTTTATTTTCAGTCTTAGTTTTCACTCTTCTAACTTAACCCAGCTAATAAATGGATGTATGTTGCAGATGCTATATGATACCAGGAATATTTATTGAAAGCTAAGAAATACTCTCAGATATTTTTAACCTGGTGTGAGGGGAATTTGCACCTAAGACGAGGTAACACTTGTTCAACAAATGCAGAGGAGCATGCTAACCTCCTAGGCACTTTGCATCTTGAAAGGAAACATGAAATGTTTCAGGGCAAACAGCATCCTGAGATACCTGAATGAAAGTAAAAGGAAACCAAAAGTTTTCTTTTACTTATCCTTTAGAATGCAATATCTGATTTTGACCATCTGATATAGGCAAGATATTGATAAACTAAAGCAAGATCATCAGAGGGGCAACAGGATAATCAGCAGCTGGGGTACGTATCCTGAGAAGAAAGGATAAGGAACTGGGGCTTTTTCAGACTGGAGAAGACATAGTTCTGAGGGGACACAATAGCTTCTCCCACTGCCTACAAAGAAGTCACTGAGAGATGGAGCCAAGCTTTTCAGAGTGGTATATAATGGGAGGATAAGAGACAAGGGGCAGAAGTTGAAACAGGAGCAGTTCAGTCCAGATCTAAGGAGAAAGTTTTCCTTTGGGGACCCCTGAGGCATCAGAGCAATTGGTTCAGTACAATTGCAAGCCTTAAAGGGTTTCAAGACCTGGCTGGATCAAGCCCTGAGCAACCTGCTCTTATCCCATGCATGTCTGACCTTACTCTGGACAGGACGTTGCAGACGAGTCTAAGCGAGGTCTCTTACAAAGTGACTTTTCCTATGATGCCAGGATTCCTATGAAAATCTGTTTTAATCCTTGTTTTTAATCCATGTCATAAGCCTTTCCTCCATGACTTTTCCAGAATTTGCAGACCTCTTAAAGGGGCATTATCAGTATTACAAGAGACTCTTGTTGCTACTACTGTGATTTTAAAGTTCTATTGTCACCACTTAACTACGTAATCATCATCAATCTTCTTGTGAGAGTTTCACATACCTTGTGCAGTGACAGAGGATCAAGGTACAAATTCTGTGTTACTATGTCCACAGGGATAATCAAAGAAGGGAACAAACAATAACTTCTGTAAGTCTTAATCTAGTAACGTTCTCTCATGCTTAATAAATACATGGAAAGAGTAGCATCCATAGTACCATGAACAACTATGAAAAAAAACAATACATTTGGGCCTCTGGAACACCTGCAATCCTTCGTACAGGTGACAGAGGTTTAGCAAGAGCTTACCCTCACTCTAAGCTCATTTCAGCTCAACTCAGATGTCACGGCATGATCTCCAGTGCCCTGAGGGAGCCGGGTCCTGCTTTATCCCCCCGTTATTCATGGAACTGTCTCTAGACTCCATTACCACCATTCCGCCCACCTAATACTCAACCTGGTTTGGGAGGTTACAGTTTATACTGGGTCACCCAAAATTCTAGCCTGGCCCTCTTGTGGCACAGCCTCACTCTGGCATATAATTTAGGATGCAGATTTCCTATAACTTCCATATAATTTTCCTGAAATTGAAGTGTCTAATCAACTATACTTTCAAATGTGATTTTCCGGGCACTACATATAAATAAAGTTAGCAATTACTAGCTTGCTCCCAGAGGCAGAACTGACAGCCCCAGAGCACCTAGCACAGCAAGTACAGGCCTAGCATTTGAATATGCTTGGTTTCCCTTCAGTGATTTTTTAGAAGTACATGATGATGTTTTGAAAGCTCTAAGAACCTCTGGCTATGACACTACAATAATAAGAAACTACAGCAAAACAAATAACAGTAGACCTGTTAATGTTTACTTAACTTTCTGCAACAATCTCTGTTTAGAAACGGGTCACTATAGAAGCATAAGCACACAACATATTTAAGTTATACTTTTTTCTTCTCCTGTGGAGCCTTATATATAAAATTATTTCAAATGGTTATCCAAAACAGCTCAAGGAGGGCTGCAAGGAAGGAATATAACATATGATCTTTAGCAGAACTATCACAAACTCCTCTAAACCTCTATGTCCAACTATATAAAGGAACCTGAAACTTTCTCAACACTTAACAGTCAGCCAATTCAGTAAAAGTAGAATTCAAAATAAATAAATAAATAAATATGTATAGTGCTCTCAAATCACTACACAGGTCTCACCAACATAATAAAAACTCATTTCTCAAACTGAAAAAAAGCAGGTAAAGCATAACTAAAGGAGGACATTCCCTGAGTTGCTACTATTTACTCCTTTTGAAGTCACCGTTAATACCTTCCCATGTGTGTCTCCACGATTCTTTCACAACTCAAGCAATTTGTATCACCAGTACAATATACTAGGGAAAACAAGTGCACTTGCATAGTCTTTTAGAGCATTTTAAAGGATGTCATTGAGGAAGTTTGGCAAAACTACCAGATCAGCTAGCTCACTATGTACTGATATTATCCAGTGGGTAATTATTTCACAGGTCACAGATGGAAAACCAGAGTAGTAAAGATGATCAGTGTTCAGAAATTGACCAACTCACTATCAGTATTGCATTTTAAAGTTTATGGGGTTTTCGTCTTTCTTAACTGAGTCCAAGTATTCCATTATTGATCTGTAATCTAGGCCATTTTACAGATCCCTATAGAGTGGCAGGAAAGATAAGGGTCTCTGGCAAGTAGTAATTCTTTTCCACCTTTAATTTTGATTTGTGTCTCCAGCCATCACCCTTCCAAAGGCACCTGTAATAAAAGCTTCCAGGCAAATGAAACAAAGGTCCCCTCCAGAAGACAGAGCTAATACAACACCATAAAAATACTTCTAAGGATTTACAGGCCAAAGAGAGTACATGTAGATTGCACAAAGAACATCTTATGGGAATATTTCTGAGAGAGAAATGTGGAAAACTCCTTCATTTTATAGTAATTCTACATTTTTTTCTTACTAGTTAAAATGCTTTTCTTTTCGGAACTAAAATAACCTAGAGAAGCTTGTTAGAAATTCTACAGCAGTGACATAATAGAAATAAAGATTTATTTATTTTTTCTAAATAAAGCATCAAAGGCATTCTGTGCTACAGAAGAGATCTAGTAAATGTACAACATCCTTGTTTAAGCAATTAGAATTAATGTGGCACTTCAGCATAGCAAAATCATTCACAGCACAAACACGGTGTAAATGTAGAGGAAGGAAACAGCAGAAATTGCTCAACATGTCTACATAGATGTACAGTGTGGTCCTCCAAACAACAAAATTTGAACACAGGGAGACAATTGTTTTTTGGCAGTTGGAAGTCTACCAATTGCCTCTTGATACTCAGCAACCCTCTATATTTGACTTCTTTCTTGCTGACCAGGCAAGCAACTATGAGCTAGCTCAGGAGAAAGAAGACTCATAGGATGGCCATTGCCATAAGATTTAGCAATACAGCTTTCCAAGTCCAAGGACAAGAAGAAAGGATTGAGGATGTTTTTTTACAAGCCCCTGCCATTCTGGGGCAGAATGTTGCCTTTGAGAGTCTGAGTCAAGGACTGCCCTAAGTCTCTGAGAATTGAGTTGCTTCAGCACCCTCTAAACTCATAGAGTAGATTCACCTGTCATGTTTCCAATTATGTGTTCTATTCAAGGTTTAAAATGTTTTTTGAAAGGATGTAAGAGGGCTTTTTTCTTGGAGAAAAAAAGGTAAGGCTCCGGACATTATGTTTCTCAGTTAACACTGCTATGCTCAGCAACTTTGCTACTCTGGATGGAGACTGATTTAGAGAATAATTAACAAAAATATACTGCATACCCCTTTTGATTTGATTGCCTCCTCCTATTTTTAGGAATCTGGATTTGTTGTACCCCCTACCTGGCTTACTTGCTTTTCCCTATTACCGATTAGGGAATATGGGTGCAGAAGTGTAAAATCCATTCTGTAAAATTGGTTGATGACAAAGAAGGGTGTGCACCTTGAACTCATTAAGTGATTTACCAATACCTTAGCATTAGTTCAAGAAAGAATGAATATGAACAGACAAATCTATCCAGATGTTCCATCTTCTTTTCTCTGTGTGAACTGCAACCCCTAACTTCTTCATTTCCAAATCAGTAAGCAAATCAGCATCTTACATGAACTTTTATTCCTGACATGTTTCATTGGTTTAATTCATAGTACTGCAAGTTCTTCGCTTTTAAGTACACTGCATGTGTTGATAGTGTCCAATCATTCTACATTAAAGAAAAAATTGGTGTGGGAAGTGTGTTGACGTATAATTTTCTCTCAAAAGGTACAAATGGTATATGTTGCTGCAAAGAGAAATTATCACCTATGAAGGTTCACTACTTCTGAATGATGCACAGTTCACAATGGAGCAAGTTATTTGCTGGAGGAGGAAAATTTTCTTTTCTCAAGGGAATCGATGAAGGTTTAAGTAAAATTTACTGCGATAAATTTGCAGAGGCATCACTGAGGGTTCACCAGTGGATCACCCTTCAACTACGTTTAAAAGGATTTACTAAGAAAAATATACTAGCTACTGTTGGTGACTAGTATGCTCCAAAATATTCTTATTTATAAGAATTTAACTAAGGAAGCATTTGCTGTTATCAGACCAAGGCAACGTGGGGAACTGAAAAAAACAAATCAAACCAAAGATTTTTTTACAAGACACCTAAACTCTTCAGATTGAACCTAGAAGTGGAAAATCAAGAGCAAATTGACAACTTCTGACTACAGGCATCCTTATTAGCATCTACTTATATTTATTATTGTTGTTCTGTTCTGGGTCCTGATGGACTTACAAGCATAATTGAAGTAAAATAACACTTACTAAGCCCTGTTCCAGCCAGCGTCTGTGGGGATCTATTTGAGTTCCATCTTGGTGACACCCTCTGGTGGCACACAGAAATGCAGTCTTGACAATCCAGCAATGTACCATAAATTCAGCACCAGACAACCAGCTAGTAGACAGGAATGCTAAGAAGAAGGTAAAGGCAATATTAGCTTGAGAGTAAATGGCTGCCAATTCTCTGTAAGTGATCACAGAATCATCATAGTATGGCTTAGGTTGGAGAGGACCTTACAGATCATCTAGTTCCAGACCCCCCTGCCACGAGCAGGGTTGCCAACCACTGGATAAGGGTGTCCAGGATCCCATCCAACAAAGCCTTGCATGCCTCCAGAGATGGGGAACTCACAATCTCTGTCAGCACCTCACCATCCCCTGAGTAACACCTAACCTAACACCTAACCTAAATCTCCCCTCTTTTAATTTCAAGCCATTCCCCCTTGTCCTATCACTATTAGGCCATGCAAAAAGTCGGTGTCCCTCCCGCTTTTAAGCTTACTAGAAGGCCCCATTAACATCTTACGAGAAGCCTTTTGTTCTCCAAGCTAAACAAGCCCAATTCCTTCAATCTTATATCATAGAAGAGGTGCTTCAGCCCTTTGAACCTCTTCATGACCATCCTCTGGACTCACTCCAACAGTTCCACATCCTTATTGTAGGGGTCTCAGACTTTGACACAGTAGTCCAGATGGGGCCTCATAAGGGCAGAGTTGGGAGGAACCTCCCTTTCCCTGCAGGTCATCTCCCTTTTGATGCAGCCCAGGATAATGTTGGCATGCTGGGCTGAAAGAGCATTTCTGGTTCATGTCCAGCTTTTTATCTACCAGGACCCCCATGTCCTTCTCCACAGAGCCGCTCTCAATGAGTTCTCCCAGTATGTACTCATATCTGGGAATGCTCCAGCTCAAGTGCAGCACCTCACACTTGACATTTTTAAACTACATAAGATTCTCATGTGTCCACTTTCGAGCATGTCCAGGTCCTTCTGGACAGCATCCCTCCCCTCTATTTTGTCAGTTGTATCACTCAGCTCGCTGTCATCAGCAACGTTGTTTAAGCTACACTCAATTTCCATAAAGACGTTGAATAACACCAATCCCATGATAAACCCCTGGGGGACACCAGTTTAACAAATACAAATAAGTTTGACACAGCATCTGTAGTACTATGAAGATTCTAGGAACACAGGAAACAAGAAGCTTAACTGCTTGTAAGAGAAAGCTTGATGGTTTCTTATGAAAAAAGTGTGATAGTAAGTACCTGGATTCAACAGTCCAGGCAATAATTTAAATTCTGATGGAGGAGCCTAACTTCCCACTTGCTTGTGTCTGTGGTTGAAATCTCCATGTCATGTGAAAGTTGATGCACTTTAAGTTAGAACAGTCAGTAGATCAAAAAGTACAGTTTAGCTACATATATTTAACATGGCTGACAAAAATTTTTAGGGTAACAGTCTTTAAGTTTAAGAGTAGCTTGTTTTTTTTTTTATATCAAAACTATTTGTGTGACAGCAAGCTGAGTAGAAAAAGCAAGTCCATGTTAGAAAGATAAGAAAGCATTCACATAAAATAACAAACTTTTGGACATCATTGTTGCAGGCAAGTACTGCAGCTAGGTGTACACAAGCCCTCAATTGCTTAACACCTATTCTAACTAACAGCAAAGCCTTCTCTGGGGATCCTGTTTGGAGACTGCAATCGCCAGTAACTGAGACGTCTCTGTAGGGCTCACAGTACTGCAGACCCTATACATAGGGATACCAGCCTGGGAGGGCACTGTTTGGAATCACTGGTGAGTCCTTCTTGTGTGCCTGAGCTCCTGTAGAGCTGGATTAAGCAACTCCTCCTCTTATAGACGAGAAGCCAGGATACTCCAGGGTGCTGCACTGTATCATGGCCTCCTTTACATCCTATACATGATTCCCTGCTGTTGGAGAACTGGGAAAATTTATCCTAGTCCTTTTGATTCTGAGTGCTAAAGAAATAAAATCCCTGGCCAAAAGAAATGTCACATCAACATTTATCACATCAGATAAATGCCAAATTCAAACTCTAAGATTTTCATCAGTTTTCTAGAACTTTAGTTTGCATAGCTTTAGCACTCTGAAAAACAAGAACAAAGGGATGAAAGAATGGATGGGCAGATGTATGGCACAATCTCAAACCAAAGTTGTATCCCTAAATCTAAGGAAGATAGTGGCTACTCACAGAGGGGAAAAAAAACCCATAATCTTAAGTACAAAACACTAGGGATGAATTCAAGGAAAATGCTATCCCCTCAGAGAATATATTTAAATATATCTTCCAAGAAGAGGAAATGCTCACAACATCTTCTAATTGTCATTGATAAAACATTGACAATGCTGCGAGAATTGCATGTACTACATTAAAAAGAAAAAACGCATCCAGGAACCTGGTGGTTATTTTTAAGTTGACATCTGTTAGAAGTGTAATAATTCCAAGAAATTTCCTCCTCATCCCTAAAGGAAACAGTCAACACTGTCAAAACTTGCTAGAAAGATTTCATTCGGGAAAGAAAAGTTGCAGAACTCAATGAGGTATCCAAAGCATTCTCAGTAAGAGAGCAAAATGGGTTGCTTCAGAAAGGACATCTCAGAGGCAAAGTGTACCTGATAACATGAGGAGCAAACAAGCCTGGAAGAGATATGGCAGACTCGCAGAAGGAAGCTGGATTGCAGAACTGTCAGCAGAACAAACCCGTATGCTGCTTTACAGGAAACAAAGAAGATTTTTCCCTTCTTTGGTGATCTACAGTTTGGCTGAAAAGACAAACTTTGACTCACACAAGAAGCAAGCTAAAGAATTAAGTTCCCGCATGCTTATCAGAAGATTTTCAAAGAAAAATTTCAAAGATTCAAAGATTTTCAACGAAAATCTTCTATAACTAAGAAGTTATTTGAGTGTCTTTTATTACTTCATATCACACTTTGGTTTGCAGTGTCTCAGTCACTTTCAGCATTTTAACTCTTGTTTCACAATCTGCTCTGATCCTGTTGAAAATTGGTCCACACGAGTCTTAAGCAGATCTTAAATAGATCTCTACATGTTGATCCAGTACTTATAAGAAGAATGTTAAAAATATTAAAGAAAAAAAAATAAAACAGTGTTAGCAATACTACCAGATTATGTAAGAAGAAACTTACAGACTTTCTGAAAATGGGGAGAAGCATGACCATGGATAGATAAACGAAAACACTAAAGAATACAAGAAATAAAACAGATTAAAGTGGTAATTACAGTTCAGGTAAACATGTGTAAATTTGTAAAACAAAATGTGTCTTCCACGTAGCTGAAGTACACGTAGAAAAGTTGAAGCATCCAAAAAGCTATTAAAAAAAAAGTCTTAAAGTGTGTCTTTCCTTTCTCTTCCTCATTTTTCTAGTTTTGTTTTCATTTTTAGTCAAAACAGTTTCCCCAGGGCAGGACTTGATATGAGTTAAGATGTCTTATCCAATTTTACTGCAGCAAAAGCTAAAACTCGGGACTGATGTTGGGCCTTAGAGGCTGCAATGCTCTTAAAGGCAAGTTGTGCAGTATAGGTAAACTGCTCAAATTTGTAACCTGAGTAACTGCAGTTTACTTTTTTTTGTGCAAATCAGTAAGGTGTTACTACTTTTCAAAGCACTCTACTGCATGTAATTTAAAAATCTACTATATTTTACTGGTAAAGAGCATCTGGGTGGAGGATGATTCCCACACAACCCCCTGTGATGCAGAAACACAAGGCACTGTTTTTATTAATTGTTAGGCAATTTGTCTACTCCACGACCAAACAACTTTCCCTCGTGTAATACACAGCCCTGCCAAGAGTCCCTTGCCAAATCACCACTCCCTTCACCTGAAAGTCATTTTCTTAAGTTCTTGTTTAAAGTAGAAACCAAATGGTTATTGCATTTTTTTTAATTTTTTTTTAAATGTAAGGCAGCTATATTATAACAACCTGTGGCAGATACACAAGACTTGGACAATCATGCTAACAGATGTTTGAGAAGGGAACAATGCTTTGTTTGGTTTGTTTGTGTGCCAGCAGACCTTGTGCTGAATCTATATGAAAACCATCCTCCTCCCTCCTGAAAACACATATTAGAGAAAGGACTACATTAATCCCTTGTGTAAATCAAGTCAGCAGTGTTACATCAGCAGTGAATTTGACCCACTGTGGTTAGTTTACATTTACTATTTAAAAGCATAGTCATGAATCTATCTTTTCTCTGTCTGCCTACCTTCCTTAGGAGAGGATGGGCTACACCAGATGATGAAGTGGATTAGTCACGGTGGCTTTCTCAGTACGCATTGAACTTCTCCTGTTATTTAAGGATATGGTTTCTTTCATATGTTTAACTTTCACATTTGGATAAAGGGATTACACCATGAGTAATGTCTAACGACCACTGCATATGGTTTATTTGCTTTGCAACATCTGCTGAATCTGCTAAAGATCAAATAAAAAAAAATTAATAACTCAAGTTGCAACAATGTACAAAATTAGGAAGCCTGCCCCTTCGCTTGAAGAAAAATGTTCCCATGTCCATAAGCATCTCAAATGGTCCTGCTCCAAACACATGCACTAATTTTCATCACCAGTACAATTGGAAAGCACAGTGAAAAGAAAAATAAACAGCAGAACAACAAGGGGTAGAGAAGTGAGTGTGGGACAGGGCAGAAATGGAATTTCAATGAGGGCGCCAAGAAATAGAGGGAAAGGGTGAGAATGGAAACAACAGAGAAAAGGTTTTGCTGGTGAAGTAATAATACAGCAGGATAAATTGAAAAGTGCTGTAGTGCACGTGGCTGTTGTCTTGGACCTGCTCTCGGTATCTTCAAACAAATCTTCTATTTGAAGAAGGCTTGGGTGGCCTGGCAGTCTCTTTCCTGATTCTCCCTGTGAACACTGACATGTGGGATATGCCTTTGAGAGTCAGTGAGGAAAATTACCACATTACAGTTGTATTTCCGTGTTTATTGGCAGGTCCAGGGTAATGACAAACAGCACTGCTGCTATTACCTTTTGCTTAAGTTATTTCCTTAATGAAAGGACAAGTTCATTTAACAATTCCAAGGAAGCAAAGAGCAGGAGCACCTTTCTGCCTTGATTTGTCTTCAAGAAAAAGGCATCTAACATCTGTTTTTTCCTTTAGTCCCTGCTATCTCCTATTTTTCTTTCTCTCACTTTTATTTGTTGATTTATCTTTAAAACATTTAATAGCATCTGTAATCCCTATATCTCATCATGGAAATTCATGATCATCAAGCATTACCATACTTTTAGAAACTGAAATCTTTGTCTAATACTGTCTCACTTGATTGTAACACAATAAGGTGTTTAAAATAAACTCAACTTGAAAAAGAGTGTTTTCATAGATACAGATATGCTTGTATTAATCTTCAGTATAAGTAAAAATAAAATAAATGGAAAAAATATTTTATTGATCCTCAGTGGTTTGTGGTCCAAGGGTCACTAGAACATGGATCAGAAAGTTGGACACTTTGTGATCAATTGTGGTCAATTCTGTATCCCAAAGTGAAAGTTAATTTAGGCTTCTAAATCTGAAGGTTACAAAACAGCAGAGCAATTTGATATGTGAGATCCCATCAGTATGTACTGAAGAACCTGTTGGGAAATGTTGAGGAAGAGGGGAAAGGTATTATGTGGGGAACAGAACAAAACAACAAAAAGAGCTCAAATAAGCTGGAAAAAAACAGGCTACTTAACGACTTTAACTTTCTCACATCATTTAGGGATAAATCATCTCAGCAATGTTTTCTAGTTCTCTTCCACTTTCCCCTATATTAGGATCTCACATCAACTCAAAAGAAGACTGTATAGACCATGAGCAATTCTGGGGTTTGTTATCCAAGCACAGCAGTTTTATGTGTGCCATCATTTTGAAAATTGTCAGCCCTGTCAGCATTTCTCTGAAGTGTGAAATAAGGACCCTACTTCACTGTTCAACAATACTTATTTATAGCCCCTACATTTCAGCTGAACTTTGGAAATCTTAGATGAATTTTCACTTTGCCTCACCTTCTAAAATACTGAACAGGAAAAAAAAAAAAAGAAATAAAAGAAATAAATTAACTATCTTAATCGTATGACAAATACCAAGTTAACAGGAAAAAAATATGGATAGTTAAACAATATTTAGTCAGCAATATTTATTCTAACAGCCATTGAACAGTTTGCTGCTCTATCCCAGAACAACCATCAAGTCAGTTAAGTAAATGAGAGAATCAAGTTATTTGGGGAATGTATACTTCTAATTAGCTGGAACTATTTGTGCAGTTAATTCATTTATGGATAGATTTCTCAGCAAGCTCAAGACTTCCACTGCTTTTGCACTGCCATACCAAGCTTAATTGCCATTTGGTTTCTCTTAAAAATCTTAATGGATAATTGAGTGCTGCTGGGGAATGCAGGCAGTGAGAGTTAAGTCTGTAAAGGACAGGCTGTCTTCCAAGCTAGAAAACATAGGCTGCAAGCCCCCCTTCCTTCTTGTCAGTGTGACTGACAACCCTTAACTGCCCTACCGGTTGTTCTACTTGTTGGTGCAAGTCTTCTCCCAGTCATGCACCAGTCTGATATCTACACAAACACCATGTCAGAGCAGCTATTGCACCTGGCTTTTCACCTGCAATCAGTCTTCTGCCGACCCCTCTTTGCTTTAAAGCAATTAGCCTTCCTGTAAAAGTCAGGAAGTAATAACCACGATGACGAGGAGGAAAGTCAGCTTGAGCAGAGATGTCATAAAACCCACGGCTGCAAACATCCACACTGCAGACACAAGAGCACAGAACACTTCAGCTGACATGTTAAATTAACTACAGTCGATCATTTGATCATCTCTGGTTTGGTGGAGGGGGCAACCACAGTTGGATTCGGGGAAATGCATACAAAGGAAAAATAAATAAATAAATAAAACTCAACAAATGCTGAAGCAGGGGATTTTGTTGTCTGACTCCATGAGGGAAGGGAAGAACCTCAGACACTGATTTATTTTTTACTACGAAGCTTTCAGGACATTTTTTTTTTCCTCTTTCTTTTTAGTGACTACTGCACTTTTGATGCTGAATGAGCACAGATCTGTTGGTTTAAACTAACAGCTAGACAGCTGACCAAGTCACTCATGACTAGAGCTATCCAAAAATATCTCTGGTGAGGACTATTGTTTTAGACTAACGGGAACATTGCAATCTTTTACCAAACTAGCACAGTTACTACTTCAAAATAACCAGAATCATAACCACTGAGCAGAGATACATTTTCAATATATGTTATTTGATATTATATTTTATTTTATATTTATACATAATATGATATTTATAGTTTTCCAATAGCTGAAAGAAACAAAAGAGCTGCTAGAAATACTGAGAAAGCAACTCCCTCCTTTCCTGCTAACAGGCAGTTTCAATTGTGTTACATAGATGAACTTCTTCAACTGAGGCCCCATTTTTGACTTTGCATAAACAACAGATAACACCATAACACCTCATAGAAGCTACTGTGTAATGGTGAAAATCTAGAACTTTAGAGCGAAGTTGCTCACTCCCCTGTGGCCTGTTCTTATAAATGTCACTTCAACACTTTTTCACCTACTTTTGTCTCCTGTCCATGCTTGTTCAGATTGCAAGGCACACAAATCAGGCAGACAGACGCTGACTGTTTGGTGCAGACCATAACCCTGGCCCCAGCTGAGGTTGCTAAGTGCTGAGGTAACACAAATAAGGTTATGGCAGCATGCAGCTGCCTGAAACAAATGGACTAGATGGGAACTCAGGGACACAGTTTCAGTTTCATGGGCTTTTGTGAAACCTTAGGATAGTCACCTTTCTAGTCCCAGCTTCTCCATCTGCAAAACTGAGATTAATAGACTGACTTCATCTGAAAGTGCTTGGGAGCCTCTATGGAAGCCAAACACTAGCAGTAAAACCATGTTCGTATCTCAGAAGCTATTACCCAGTCATTTTAATAATATTCAATAATCTGAACTAGATTTAAAGAAAAAATACTCATTCGTTTAAATACTGAAACTACCCATGCTACTGCCTTTGCTGATCATGTAAGTACACATTATTTATTTGCAGGGGAGATCATATGTGTGATTTGAATTTGTACACAGAAAAGATTTATAACAGGCTACCATTATAGTTATCAGTGAAAGATTATTCATACTCTCAAAATTAAACTTGAATATTTCTGAAAGAAATGCATGTATGAGCTGTATGATTGATTTTTAATTAGACATTTTAAGATGTATTTATTTAAACTGGCTTCAAGGACAGACCATTAGTTATTGCCACATCAGATTATGCTGGAATCTGGAGGCACAAAATTCATTTACCGAACCCATTGCAGGCAGGAGGAGGAATAGACAACTCTCAGCCCTCAGCCAAGGGAATTTTGGGGGAAAGCTTTTGTTGTCAAAGTGATTCCAGAGAACAAAACCAAAAGAATCAACTGCTGAAGTAACAACATGGAACCCACATGGAGAGGGTTGTCATGACAGATAACAGCAGCCTCAGGGAAGCCAAGCACAGAGCCATGCTCCCTATCCACAACCCTCTACACTCTTCTCTCAGCCTATGTTGCCTAAAATTACAGATTCTTGACCTCAGAGGTTCCTCTCCCAGCCCAATATCTCCTGGAAGCCACCACCTCCTTAGGTTCTCCACGGAGCAGCCCCTCAGCACATGTAAAGGGGCCACCATCCAGTGTTCTCACTTCAAAGATGCGACTAAGCTCTCTGGTCCTCTTGACAAAAATCAACTCAGGGATGAGCAGAGCTGCAAATAGGGAAGCTTTGAACAACAGAGTGGTCCCCTCCTCTCCTGATACCAGACCGATTTGCTTTGCCCAGAAGACTGTGGAGTAAAGAGAGAGAACTGAGGACTGTTTCCAGATGGCTATCAGAAAAAAAGTTATTGCTTCTGTTTTCTGGCAGACTTTCAAATGTCTGAACACAAGATATGAGAGCTAAAAATCCCTTTGGACAGGACTTTGTGGTCAACAGGGGCAAGTTTGGGAAAATAAACTCTAACTCACCTCTTTCCCTCTCTACTATTCCCTAGGCATCAAATAGTATTTCTAGATAAGCATCTCTCCAAGCACTGTCCCTGGTGATTCATCACTGCTTATACCAGAGCCCTCCCTCAGAGCTATAAATCTCAGCTTCAAATGGTGCAGAAGCACCTTGGCCACAGCAGCTTTGGCTGCTCGTCTTGCCTCTTCCTTCCCTTTTCCAAAAGGAAATGGCTTTGGTGATTTTTGTGTAGGGAAGAGAGGGCTAGGTGGGAAAAGAAGGAGGCCCAGAAAATGTGTCAGGGGCTATAATGAATAGTTGAAGGAAATCACAGGTGGAGAAGCCCAGCCATTCATATTTCTCCCCAGATGCAAGTAGCTGAAGACTGAAGGTGAAAGGCCCTATAGCACAGAAGAAACTAGCTAATTATCTAATCAAGTCAATACATCCCAGAAGTGGTGAATTTATTCAACCATTATGTCTGTCATTGTTTACTAGGCACTGAGAAGATGTATTTTCAATGAAAGCTGTTTAAGTGTTCTGCACTGATAAGTTATTGGCATGTATTGTTACTTATGCACCAGCATTTCATTCTTGCCAGAATTTGGAAGGAAAAGGCTAAAATTTATAATTACCGTGGTTGCTTCTAAGTAGTGTAATCTTTCAGTAGTACAACTCCCTTCCCCCCACAATCCTCCCCCCC